>CM012447.1:1913794-2061294 GCA_003999625.1 Oryzias javanicus
CCAGCTGCTGTAGGGGCACCACTGACAGGACAGGAAAACTAAATCACATATTTGAGTGTATTTGGCTCTTAGACTCAGTAGATAGAACTACCGTGACCAAATGTTTACGTTACATGAAGAAATGTGATACTGATTCAAGAGGGTGTCGGATGTTACAGGAAAACAAGCGAAAATCTGAAACAATAGGAGATTAAATCTTCTGTAGTGAACGGTGCAGCACATGCTCATTTAAATGCACGTGTGCGTCTTTGTTAACGTGTTTTGGCTGTGGCAGAGTGCCCTGTCCTCCCTTCATCAGCATGTTGGTTCTGGGTGAGTAACTTCAAATAGCAGCTTTCTGCAGCGCTGACGGACAGCATCTCACAGGATAACACAGGAGCAACACCTACATCAGCCTGGACGGAGACAAAAGCAGAAAGAAAGTTTGACTTTGATGATTCTACAGAAGTCTAAATCAGAGAATGAACAGAGATTCTAGATTAATGCAAAGTGACAAAAGTATTTCACCGTTACCATCCATGATGTTTAAAATGCACTTTTCTTTTTACTGCCTTTATAAAATAACACATTTGAAGCTTTGATGCTTCACTAAAGAACAGAGGACCTTGTGGTCAGCGAAGTCATATACTGGCTCCAAAAAAAAGAAAGAAATGCTGAAACACTTTATCGTTGTGTTTTACTGATTCATTAAAAATGCTTGCACTGTAAAAAGTGACACTCTGGATCAATTAACAGAAGATCTATGATTTAATATATTTAAAATGATTTGTTTTTATCAAATTAAATGTTTGAGTTGAGTAAACTCAACCCATTTTTTTATTTAATGAAAATAATAATAGTAATAATGATAATAATTGTAACAAATTACATAGCTTTTGTTAATTTATCCAATATTTATTTTTTGCAGTGTTGTTCTTGAGAAAGGGTATTCGTGCGATTGAATGTGAACTTCTCTTAAAAAAGAAAACACAGAAATTCATGACATGGTGATGCAATACTGAGCATTGACCCAACCAAAGAAAAAAAGGCTCACATTGATGCTAATCGAGAGTCAAAAATTTCACTCAGATATTTAAACTAATCAACTTTCAATGTTTTTGTCAAAATAATTTGAGTGGTGTTGGTAAAAGAGTTGGACTGCTTCATATTGCCAAAAAGTATTCATTTGTGGATGCGTATCGAATCCTGTGACAGGGAAAGATACACACCCCTAGTTTCTTGCATGGTGGAGTAGTGGTTAGCACTCTCACCTCAGGAAGGCGTTGGTTCAAACCCTGGTTGGGTCCTTTCTGTGTGAAGTCCACAGTCCAAAAACATTGTTGAGAGGTTATTGGTGACTCTAAATTGCCCCTACAGGTGTGAATATGTGTCTCTGAATGGCCCTGCGACAGACTGATGATCTGTCCAGGATATACCCCACCTTTGCTCTACAGTAGCTGGGATAGACCCCCATGCGATCCCCAAAAAGATTCTGTAGGTTTAGAAAGATGGATGTACTTCCAGCCTCTCCAGGGTGTACCCCACCCTGTGTACGCAGCATATCAGACCTTCCAGGCTTTCGTGATCTTGCAATCACAACTAGTAAAGCAAATTTAAGCAAAGTCCGCAATTTGTTGCGCACCTTGTAACTTTTTATTTTCACCACAACTTTGACCAATCTACTGTGACAACAGTCATGACTTTTCCCCTTTTGAGTTTTTCCTGGGTGTCGTGCTAGTGCGCTGAGGGCAATCGCGCACACGCGCAGATTGTTCAATTTAGTTTTCTTTGTTTATTTACTGTATTTTATTTTATTTATATATTTTTTTTATCTTTGACAGAGGTGTGTTACCGTCTTGAATAAGCCCAGATGGGTTTCTGTAACACACCATCACATGATCTTACTTTGTATTTCAATTTCTACTTGTATGTTCTGTTTTCTTTCTGTGTAAATAAATGAATCAAATCAAATCAGTGGAAGTGCATTGAGGGCAATTGCCGCACGTGGCGGGTGAAAGTGCGCTGAGAGAAATCGCGCACGCGCGGGGTGGAAGTGCGCCGAGGGCGGGGGGTTGCTCTGAGTGGGGGTTGTGTGGATTTCGCGTGGCTGCGAAGCAGACAGAGTATGAGAGAAAGACAGAGACAGACTCTGAACATTGATGCTACAAAGAATTTTAGCAGGAATTTATTTAGTCAGGAAAATATTCCATGTAGAACCTCCTCCACAACAAACCTATGGACACCTGAGAACATTTTCTCCAAAACAAAGCACAATACTTATAAAATGAACCAGACCATGTTCCTCTACCAACCAGTGATACTTTTGAAATAGATAATGAGTGAGATTCTGCGGAGAACATGGAGATCTGAGGATTAATCTGCTTATGCTGTTTTTTTTTTAAGATTATAATTTTTCCCAGGAAAATGTAATTTTGTTCTAGAGGTCTATAAATACACAAATATTTGAGCTATTGTGAGCAGGAAGAACCAAAAGTTCATTTTGTGTTTAACATTCTATTCAAGTTAAAAAACAACACTGTATATAGTGATGATTAGGTATATTCATACTGCATGTATCAGAGTAAAAAGAGTTGGAATGTGAGAATAAGTAATACTTTTTAAGCGCTTTTCAAAAAAAATATATTAAAAAAAGAACTTTCGTCGCAACTTTCAGACATTCAACAATCAGACATTTTACAATCTGCCGCAAGTCCTGGAGGGTCTGACATAAACATCATATAAACTTGGTAAATAAATGGTACGGGTAGGATTTCGTAAAAGTCTGACCAGTTTGTAATATCCGGGTGTCAATAATGCTGACTCAATCCATCCACTTTTTATTTTCCCTCACTGTCAGTGCTTCCGCTTCTTCCTCTTTCAGATGATTTATGGACATCTTTTATTAGAGCTGAGAGCAGGACTCATCTGTTCTGAACTACTCAAGTCCCAAAAGAAAGCTAAAAAAAAATCATCGAAAGGATATGTATCTAACGAAAAAAAAAGAGTGAGGCCAAGCTGTCTGAGACTTCCCATGATTTAATCAATTCCATCCATCATATCTGGATAATTAGACAGCAGCATGGATCGCATGATCAGAGCCCATCAGTTAGATCACACATGGGTTAACGCCTAAATATAGTTCAACACAAATGCTTAGAGGAAGGGTCAATCTTAGCCAAAAGATCAAAACTATCAATACTAGTCTGAGTTGAGTTATCCGCTTTGAAGGAGCGGAACATTTATTTCATATTTTTGTTGTGTTTTGGCTGTCTTACAAGCACTGCGCACTAAGTCAACCAGATTAAATGAAGTTCCATAAGTGTGTATCACTTTTTATGACATCATCCGCAACCTCAACAACTTTTTTTCTTTGATTTTTCATATTTTGCTTTTGTTTAAATTGTGTGAAATGTAAAATCTGTAGATCTGGAACTGATAGTTCTGCCATCAAGATTCATTTTAATTATTGACAAAACATAGTGAGGCAAATAAATACAGTATTTGGACCCACTGTGATATTGCAAGTTCTCCCACTCAGAAATCATGGAGGGGTCCACTGTGAGAGACAGGAAAATAAATCTGGAAATCACATTGTATGATTTTTTTTTAAATTGTATTTATATCCACTACTGCAAACAAGTATTTAAACATCAATCTATCAGCTAGAATTCTGACTCTCGAAGATCTTTAAAAATTCCACCTCCAACTATTCTAAATTAGAGCCACCTGTTTGAGGCTCTTAGCTACATAAAGACACCAATTCACCCCATACAGTCAGTAACACTCCAACTACTGACGTGGCCAAGACCAAAGAGCTATCGAAAGACACCAGAAACAACAGTGTAGACCTCCAATTACCAAGCAATTTGGTGAAAAAAGATCCACTGTTGAAGCAATTATTAGAAAATGGAAGAAGCTAAACATGACTGTCAATCAGTCTCGGAACCGGGGCTCGATGCAAGATCTCACCTCGTGGAGTCTCAGTGATCCTAAGAAATTTGAGGAATCAGCCCAGAACTACATGGGAGGAGCTGTCATTGATCTAAAAAGAGCTGGGAACACCGTTTCCATGGTTACCGTTGGTAATACACTTAGACGTCATGGCTTGAAATTGTGCCTAGGACGGAAGGTTCCAGTGCTGAAACCAGCACACGTCCAGGCCCGTCTTAAGTTTGACCATTTGGATGATCCAGAGGAATCATGGGAAAAAGTCATGTGATCAGATGAGACCAAAATAGAACTTTTTGGTCTGAATTTCCCTCGCCATGCTTGGAGGAAGAAGAATGATGCGTAGCATGCCAAGAACACCATCTCTACTGTGAAGCATGGGGGTGGCAGCATCATTATATGGGACATGACCATTCTTAAGGAGAGGATGACCGGGGCCATGTATTGGGAGATTTTGGGGAACAACCTCCTTCCCTCAGATAGAGCATTGAAGACAATGACCCGAACACACAGTCAAGAGAAACAAGGATGGCTCTGTAAGAACCATATCAAGGTTCTGGACCAAAACCCAATAGTAAATCTTTCGTAGAGAGCTCAAACTCTGTTCCTCATTGACAACCCAGAAACCTGACTGATCTAGAGAAGATCTGTGTGGAGGAGTGGGCCAAAATCCCTCCTGCAATGTAAACCTGGTGAACAACTACAGGAAATGTTTGACCTGTGGAATCGCAAACAAAGGCTAGAGTACCAAATATTAACATTGAATTTCTCAGGTGTTCAAATACTTATTTGCAGAAGTAGAATACAAAAACATTATTTTAAAAACATACTATGTGAATTCCAGATTTTTTTTTTAAGATAATGTCTCTCATTGTAACTTGATGCCCTTGAATGACTTTCACTCTGTTCATGAATCTGTCATGCGGTGGACCTGGTCCTGTTAGGGGCACACCCTGCTTTTGTCCCAAACCAGCATGTAATGATCCGAACCCCCCTGTGACCCCCCCTCACTCAGGGCTGAGCGGGAACAGAAGACGGATGGATAGATGGGCTTGGCTGGTCTTCAGCTCGACTGGCTGTCAGCATCAGATACGTTCAAATCTAGGCCAATCTGATTGAAACACATGAGCTCACAGCCACCGCGGAGCAGATTACATCAGGCACATTAAATATTTACCAGCATGCATCAGTGTGAGCGAGTACGATATGAAAGTTAGAAGCTCTACATTGCAAATGAACCTGATCTGGGCGGGGTTCGATGACATCAGTTTCAAAGGGAGCATTTTATTTTTGATGGTCTCTTTGTTTTTGCTGCTTGAGTTTCCATTTTGTCCAAACAGCCAGAACATCTTTTTTAAAACTTAGGTGAAGGCTATGCCCCTTCAGTACGAATGGTTCTTCTGGGAAATTATTGTTACCTGATTCTCAACACGAGAAATATAAAAACAACAGTGAAGATGGAAATAACCGTATCTAAGAGTAAGAGACAAGAGTATTAGGAAATCAGTGCGAGAAATACTCAGTAGGGACCAAATCTTGAACATTTTAAGACTACCTCCTTAGGAGACGGCTGTCTTCATAGCAAACCAAAAGCATTACCTTCACCCAAGGGGAGGTAATTTGTGAGGAATATAGACCGTAAACTCCAAGGTCAAAGTTGGAAACGCCTCAGAAAGTCAGAAATCAAAGATCCTGACTGGACGGACAGGATGAAACCGAAGAAAGATTGGAAGGTCACAGTGGTGCAGTGGGAACTGGAGGACTTGGGGTAGTAACCCCTAAACTGGAGAAGTAGCAGACCCCTAGAAAAAACTCAGACATGTCAGTCCAAAAGAGTACAGAGCTAGGAACTGCAAAGATGACGAACCTGAAACTCCTTCCTCTCTGCTAGGACCCGAGCTTGGAGGAGTAACTAAAGTTACTACTAAGTTGTGCTCTTTCGACTTTGTTTTTAGTTTAAACTTAAAATCCAACATTATTCTACATTTCAGAGCAATAGATATATCGTCCCAAGATAATATTTTACTACACTCTACTATATCAAAATCTTGGACGTTGCGAATATCCGTACTTGGGTTTTCGGGAGCAAATCGCGAGTATTAGAGCACTCGGACACTCGTTTCAACCTTACTAACCGTACGTCAAAACGTGACGACTTGGAAATGGGAATGTGTTGGCAAGTCCATCACCTACAGTTGGAAGAGGTTTGGTGTAAAAAAACTTTTTTAATTTTTCTTTCACAGCTCTTCTCTGATAGAGAAAAGACTTCCAGAAAAGAATTCCAGCCGGATAGAAACCACGATTATCAATTTCTCCAATTTCTCAATGATCAATTGTCAAACAATTGGCACCTGGGTGAATTAGAAGAGACGCCATCCATGCGTCACTTCCAAATCCGAGACCCTGGTCAACATGGTTTAACTTCTGTTCAATGAGTAGCTGTGTGTTTTGCATAACCCGAAAACGGTTAAAGAAGCTTACATGTGAAATCAAGACTTTTTTGATTTTTATGCGGAAGTCAAAATGCAAATTTGCATAAAGTTAAAAGTTCAATTAGTTGTCAGACACCCAAGTGTGTCACATTTGTTCTCCTCATCCCCGGGGGGCGCGGTGAGCTGCAGACTCAGTCGCACTCGGGAACCATTCGGTGGTTTAACCCCCCAATCCAGCCCCAAATGCTTAGTATAAAACCGGGAGTCACCGAGTCCCACTTTTAGAGTCTTTGGTATGACTTGAACAGGATTTGAACTCACAACCTTCCAGCCTCAGGCCGGACACTCTACCACAAGACCACTGAGCTGGCAATTGCACTTTAGTTTTCTTGGCTGTTTTTTTTTAGACTGAA
This sequence comes from Oryzias javanicus, assembly GCA_003999625.1. Classification (NCBI taxonomy): domain Eukaryota; kingdom Metazoa; phylum Chordata; class Actinopteri; order Beloniformes; family Adrianichthyidae; genus Oryzias; species Oryzias javanicus. Next base: position 1,920,567 of record CM012447.1, read on the forward strand.
GTAAAAAAGGTTACAAATATTTTTGAAAAAAAAGCTAATTTTTATAGAAAGAGATATTTAGGAACATTTTAAACTATCAAAAAAACAAAACTAAATGTTTATGCTAACAGCTTTACAACCACCTGATAAGAATGTTTATTCTTGCATTTTTGAGAGTCGTTAGATTTTACACTTAAGGACATTTTTCATATCCGGCTTATTTCATGGATGAAAGTGGGCCGGAGTTTTCTTCCACATTATCAGCAGACCTCCTCACACGCTGAGCATTTCATTTTCTTCTGTGACTAACCTGTCAGAACGTGTAATAAGACGGCTCGCACCTGGAACAAATTGCAGCAGCAGATAAAATGTGACAGGTGCAAGTCTGAATTTACAGATTCATATTTTGTCAGAGCAGAAATGTGGTTGTGTGTGTTTGGTCTTAAGGACGAAGCTTTTTCCTTCACTAATAACTGCATAAAATGAAGGCGGTTTGAAATGCCCGGCACAGCGTTTAGCTTGGACTATGAGTCACGACTGAATGTGCATTGCACACCAACACACACGTATGTGTAAACACGAGGGATGCAACGATACAGTTTGCTCACGGTTCGGTACGTATTGAAAAAAAGAAAAAAAAAAAGCCTGAAATCTTACTATTTCACAGATTGTGATTTATTTTGCAAACCGAAACAACACAACACGAAATCAGATTTTTTTTAAGTGCACAGCTCGGTCGTTATTGCAGAATCACATGTAAATAGAACTCTTGTAAACTTTACAACTTGTAAACGAATCAAATGTCAAAGCACCTCAGTCCTCAGTACTTGTAAACATGAATATGATAAATACTATGAGCTGTTCTCTCTTAAGTCTTGACATTCTGCAGTACAGCACTCTTTATTTTCCAGTGTGAGGACCGTCATATAATGAACATTTACAGAGATTTAGTTCTCTGTTACCCTGGAAGTCCAGCTGTACGTGGAAAGTTGTGTGTTTTTACCAAGTCGCACTTGTTCATAAAGCACTGGTATATATATATATATATATATATATATATTACTGTGAAATCTGGACGTGCTGGTACACTATGTTGTAGATCAACTGTTTTCATTAAATGACAAAAGTCCTCATTATCAACCACTGAGAAAAGCTGCAGAGCTTTAGCAATAAACATCTGATGGAGTCAGATAATTTCTTGTGTTTATCTGAGGAATCACTGGAAGGCTTTAGAAAAATATCTGAGATGTTTTCATTCTGTTACCTGATTATTTGTTGAACTTTAACACGGTGACGGGGCTGGGTGATGACGTCAGAGATGGGCGGCCATGTTGGACATGTATCTCCACGTTGTACAACAGTTGAGACAAATCTTGCAGATATTGAATTTCTTGTGACACATTTCACTCCTTGATCCTCATATTCTTCGGTGAACCCTGGATTTCTTCACACCACAGGTTTTAGAGTCTGTGGCGCGTCTTCAAACACGAGCATGAAGCTGCTCGCACACCAGCCGGCTACCTCGGCGTGCATTCAATCAGCTACGAAATGAAAAGTCCACGAAAACGCGAGCATTCTGAAATTCTGCTCTGCACGTTTGCAGCCCAAACGAGCGCCGATGCAGCCGGAGCGCGGCTACAACGTGCTCTGACTGTCTCGGTTGTCTAGGCAGCTAGCTAAAATTCTATGTTTTTAGTATTTGGGCTCCGCCTCCCGGGAGAGGAGCAAAGTATTTTCTGGTTGGGAGGGGGTGAGTGTGAGCAGACCTAAAGCAGACAAGCTCTGCAACGCAGACATGAATACACACGATAAAGGAAGCTTACGGTGGTGATGAATAAATAAAATGTGTACCGTGAAAAATGGCGAACCGAACCGTGGAACGTGTATCGAACGGTTCGGTTTTATATTGAATATTGTTGCATCACTAGTAGACAACCCCTAAAAGATTTATTCCATTGAAGAGAAGTCATCCTTTAGATCAGGGGTCAGCAACGTTTATGACTTGAATTCTAAATGTTCTTCCTAACAAGAGTGCCATCACCAACCATGATGTGAACTCTGTTGTTGTTCACCTTTCTGCTGATCCTGTCAGAGATCATCACAGTGAATCAGCTTTCACTGATCCCACTGGCACCTTCAAACTCTTATTTGGATTTTTGCTGCAAATTTAAGCTAAAAGCATATTTTCTTAAGGGTTTAAACCACTTTGTCCCTCTAATAAAACACAAATAAAGTGAAAAATAACCCAAAAAATGTGCATTATTTATTTTGTGTTGAGTTTTGACATGACCGAAGAAAATGGGTGGTAGGGAATGCATGCAGAGACCTTGTAAATTAATGAATGAATTTTCCGGAGTTCAAAGGGTTTGCTTGCTGTTATGGTTCAATTCAATTCAATTCAATTTATTTTATATAAGCCCAATGTCATGGGCTTCATGCCTGCAGTTTTTACAGATGCACAGATGGAGTCATAAAATATGCACAATAGGTAAAAACTAAACAGACATAAAGAACAGGTCATCCCTGTCCTTAGACCCCTCCCTCGCGGTAAGAAAAATTCCTAAAAAAACCTGAGTCAGAAAAAAAGAAGAAACCTTGGATTCCCACTGATAGGGAGAGATCCCATCCAGGACGGACAGGCGATACTAGAACGGTTAAAGAAAAGTTAGCTGCTAAAACTGCATATATGAGTAGAGTTCATTCATATAAGCTGAAGTTCATTCATATAGAGCTGGAGGGACGAGTGATGATTAAGTCATAGTCCAGATGAGGCAGAACTGCAGACCACGACCAGGAGCAGGAGGAAGACGACCCACCAGGAATCACTCCCCTCAGAGATGCAGGATGGTGACGGATGGTGACGGGGCTTCATCCAGATGGGCGGGCTTCGTCAGGATCACCAACAAGTCTCCCGGAAACTGCAATCTCTCCCGGTCTCCCACAGGGGAGTCGGAGAGAAGGAAAAATGGTTGCTATGGTGAACACAGCTGACAGCAGAGAGAATCCTGCAGTTTAAAGTTCAGGAAAAGGAAAATGTGCACTCTTCTCTGGATGTCAAGTTGTCATTTGTTGTTGTTTTGGACAGATTCATAAAGACCTGTAATACAGAACTGAATGAAGATTCATCCTTCCATATTAGAAGTGTTTTTAAAACCCCAAATATTCTGGTAAAAATCGTACATGCAATTGAGAAACTCCAGTTATTCAACCTTGCTAATTCCAACACGTTTTTATAAGTAGCTTCCTGTGATGCTTGAGGAGTTAGGAGGCGATTGAAATACCTAGAAGATTAAATTTGTACCTGGTACTAAAGATACATTTACAGACGATGTTGACTTGATTTTTATTGTTTCGTTAACAAAAACTCGCTCGGATATTATTAATTATCAGACATTTTATCACGCAGGAAGGCCATCCTGCCATACATCAGATATGGGCGGAGTTAAAGATTTACCTGTTAGGTCTGTGAAAGGACACAATCATTCATTGTCCTCTGCTGTGTAACGCTGGTACAGAGTTAATAACTTCACTTAGCAGCACTTGGTGATGAAAGCAGACGTGACTCCTTCTGCAATTTACTATCATTCATTTTAATCAATTGGTAATCTATTCATCCATTCATTAGTAATAACTTGATGGAACACGCCGGCTTTGTGTGTCACGATCGGATCATTAAAAGTGGAGTTGATCTTTCTGTTTTCTGACTTTTCTCCTGAGCCTGCTAATGTTTCAACAGCGAACGCTTTCACAGACACATCGCTGAAGAACAAGTGTGACAATTACATTTTTTTCTTATCCTGAGAACAGCTGTAGGTGAATTACACTTTCGTTTATTTTAAGAAGTACTGAAAGTGAAGGAGGAGCAGACGAGAACGCCTTTCTTTTAAGGCAGGACGTGTGACGGAGAGAAGCGAGCGCGTGAAACGCTCCGCAGAGCCACCTTTCCTCTGTCACTTTTTTCCCTCCTATTAAGCATTCTATCTCTCCTCCAGCTCCTCCAATCCCCACATCTCCTCTCTATCCTCAGTTTTTATCTCGGCTCCCCTGACTGTGCCCTGACACTGCAAAGCTCTGCTCTCCTCATTAACTCTCTTTCATGCTTCTGCAGATGACAATAATTGGTTTGAAAACAGGAGACAATGGGATGCGGGGATTAGGCCGTGGCTCACAGCCCCCTCCAGCACCCAGGATGGAGGGCTGCATCACTTCCTGTCTCCCATCTGTGTTTTATCTATTGTTTCCCAGCCAGCGAGGCCCGGTGGCCCCATATGGTTTAAGAGTGGGCAGAAAATGTGGGCCTGATGGGGTTTGTCCACATTAGCTTAAATGGACAATCAGTGGGTAGGATCGCTATGCTAGCCTAGATCGCTACAACGGAGCTGGCTAGCTTGTTACAATAGAGCGCACAACAGCGGAGCTTGCTAGCTCAATTCAGCGGAGCTCCCTATCCAATAAAGCAGAGCTCGCTGCAATGGAGCACGCTACTGCGGATCTCGCCAGCTTGCTACAGCAGACTTTGCTAGCTCGCCACAACAGAGTTTGTGGCGAGAGAATTTGCTAGCTTAATTCAGCAGAGCTTGTTAGCTCAATACAGCTAAGCTAAGAGCTCGCTATCTCAATACACCAGAGCTTGCTAGCTTGTTACAACAGAGCGCAAAACAGCGGAGCTTGTTAGCTCAAATCAGTGGAGCTCCCTAGCTTGATATAGCAGAGCTTGCTAGCTCAATAAAGTGGTACTCGCTACAGCGGATCTCGCCAGTTTGCTACAGCGGACTTTGCTAGCTTGCCACAACAGAGTTTGCTACAGCAGAGCTCACTCATTCCATACAGCAAAACTCACTAGCTCACTATAGCAGAACTCGCTAGCTTGCTACAGTAGGGCTTAAGTTGATGCAGCAGAGCTTGCTATCTCGATACCAGGCTTGCTAGCTTGCTACAATAGCAGAACTTTCTAGCTTAATTTAGCAGAGCTTGTTAGCTCAATACAGCTAAGCTAAGAGCTCGCTATCTCGATACACCAGAGCTTGCTAGCTTGTTACAACAGAGCGCACAACAGCGGAGCTTGCTAGCTCAATTCAGCGGAGCTCCTTATCCAATAAAGCAGAGCTCGCTGCAATGGAGCACGCTACTGCGGATCTCGCCAGCTTGCTACAGCGGACTTTGCTAGCTCGCCACAACAGAGTTTGGCGAGAGAATTTGCTAGCTTAATTCAGCAGAGCTTGTTAGCTCAATACAGCTAAGCTAAGAGCTCGCTATCTCGATACACCAGAGCTTGCTAGCTTGTTACAAAAGAGCGCACAACAGCGGAGCTTGTTAGCTCAAATCAGTGGAGCTCCCTAGCTTGATATAGCAGAGGTTGCTAGCTCAATAAAGTGGTACTCGCTACAGCGGATCTTGCCAGCTTGCTACAGCGGACTTTGCTAGCTCGCCACAACAGAGTTTGCTACAGCAGAGCTCACTCATTCCATACAGCGAAGCTCACTAGCTTGCTATAGCAGAGCTCGCTAGCTTGCTACAGTAGGGCTTAAGTTGATGCAGCAGAGCTTGCTATCTCTATACCAGGCTTGTTAGCTTGCTACAATAGCGGAACTTTCTAGCTTAATTTAGCAGAGCTTGTTAGCTCAATACAGCTAAGCTAAGAGCTCGCTATCTCGATACACCAGAGGTTGCTAGCTTGTTACAACAGAGCGCACAACAGCGGAGCTTGTTAGCTCAAATCAGTGGAGCTCCCTAACTTGATATAGCAGAGCTTGCTAGCTCAATAAAGTGGTACTTGCTACAGCGGAGCTCGCCAGTTTGCTACAGCAGACTTTGCTAGCTCGCCACAGTGGAGGTTGATACAGGAGAGCTCACTAACTCAATGCAGCAGAGCTTTGCTTGATACAGCAGAGCTTGCTAGCTCGATAAATCGGAGCTTGCTAGCTTGCTACAGAGGACTTTGCTAGAAGTTTGCTAGAATGTGTTTGCTAGAACACATTTGCATGTCATAAAGACTCACCTGAGCACAGGTATCAGCTCACCTTCGCACTAATAGTATGCATGACAGAATGAAAGGCGTTATTTGTATCGGCTTGTATGATTAAGTGAGTGTGAGCTGCAGTTGTATTATGTACATTTTGACTAGTTTAAATGAGACTATATTGGCCAACTCTGTAACTACAGAGTGTGTGTGTAGACAGGCCCCGCCCATTCCAGTCAGCTATTTAGACCTGGTTGTTTTACGATGTTGGGATGTTGGTTCCCTCTGCTGCCATCTTCATTTTTCTCTACCCCCCTTGCTCTTCTTCTTTTCCGTCAGGTCCAACCGAAAAAAAAAAGAACAATATAAATAAAGTTTAGCATGAAATACAACAGGGGTTTATACTCAATAAACCCCCGTTGTGACAGTAAAATCTGCCCAACATTAGAGGCTCTCAGCCCGTATCTGTTTGCTCAGCTGTTGGACAGGACGAGGTAAAAAAAAAAAAAAAAAAGAACTAGCTAGCTCAATAAAGCAAAGCTCGCTACATTGGACTTTGCTAGCTCGCCACAACAGCATTTGATACATCAGAGCTCACTAGCTTGATACAGAAGAGCTTGCTAACTCACGACAGTGGAACTTGCTAGCATCCTGTGTCATCCACCAGGAGGCTTGCTAGCATAACAAGCCAACCCACTGGGTGCCCTCCTTAGCTAAAGTGGGAAAACACAGTTAGGGCCACCACAGAAACTTACCTCACACATCCTGGAGCCCCCGTAACCCCTGCTCCCCTCGGCCCTCAGATTAAAGACGGAGAAATATTGTTTTCCTCCCAAAGCTGGACGTGACATCGGTGACACATAGCCAGACACTGCAGGGCGGCGCTGTGAAATGATAATGGCATTTCATTAAAAGCTGACGCTGTGGCGAAAGCGATGCGGCAGAGGGACGGAGGACGGAGTGAAGGGTGAAAATGAACCTGAAAGGGGCATCCGCATCACCCGCTCCACCTTAGAAAGAGCCAGTCACCCTCCTCTGCCCTTTCTCCATCTGCTTCTTCCAATTCTACGCGTGGCTTATCCGTCTCTCCATCTCCCATCCGGCGAGGGCTCTCAGGTTCTGGCTCTAACTGCTTTAGTGTAATGGATAATGGCCTGTAATTCACTCCTGGCTCGTATCGGCTGGTCAGAGGTCCACTCGTGTACAAGAGGAGAGGAGTAATCAGCAGCCATGTGGGTGAATGTTTAAGCCGGGGGGTCCTGTATTACCTTCTGTGCAATCATTTCTTTGAGTGCACGCCGGCTTCCTGCTCTTTTATCGCTTTTATGCGCCTTATTGAACAGAAAATTTTATTTGAATTAATGTGATTATTCTTCCTTTCTGCTGCAGGTTGACTTGTGATAACCTGGTGTCAAAATGACCCCCCCACCACCACCCTTCTTCCGGTCACAAATAGAGAACACACACATAAAAGCCACGTCATGATCGGAAACTGGGATGCGGCACACACACAACCAGACTCACATGCTCCACCTCCCTGGGGTATGAATAATAGAGAGATCCCATCTGTGTCAGCTTGTAAAACTAGATTACCAACTGTGCGCCTTAGGAGGTTGGGTGGGCTCAGGGGCACCCCAGGGCGCCGCCGATGCAAACACACAGTCTGGACCTCAAAAAGAGGGAAGTTACAGTATATGTTCGCTGCATTCTCATAAAGTAAGAGATTGCATCGCTTTTTACAACTATGTACATCATTTTAGCTTTCTGTGTGTAGTTACAGAGGACACTTAGGAATAAAGTGGGATAAACTGTGTTTTCTGTCACAAAAATGGCAACAGAAACACACAATTTGAATCCAGAGTGCCATTTTCTCCTCTATCTATCTATCTATCTATCTATCTATCTATCTATCTATCTATCTATCTATCTATCTATCTATCTATCTATCTATCTATCTATCTATCTATCTATCTATCTATCTATCTATCTATCTTCTGAACACTCTAAATATCTTTTTTGGTGCGTGGGCTGCTCGAGTCTATGCCAGCTACTGTTGGGTTAAGGCGGTGAACACCCTGAACAAGTCCTCAGTTTTTGACAAAAACCAAAGTAAACTTTATCTACATTGAAGATCTATTCTGCAACACAGAAAACCCAGTTTTTCTTCATTGTTTTGGTGCATTTCTCACAGCAGAATTGAACTTCTCACAACAGTTAGTCATTTGGGCAAAACCAAGCTGCAGTTTCATGTTCATTTTATTATATCCCTTTGAACACAAAGTAATTGATTAGGCACAAATCCTGACAAAATCATGCATTTTGATTTGTCTTTATTTATTTGCAGTTATCATGTCTGTCAAAATGATCTAAACTTGTCCAGACTGACTAGTCATTGTTTTAACAACTAATAATCTTTATTTTACTGATTCTATCTTTGCACACAAACTCATTGAACATGTTGTCAAACATTTTCTACGTCCATTTTAGACATTATTGTTATTGTGTTTCCATGAAAGTGTCCATAAACTTTTTTTGGAGAACATTATTATACACTGATGAAAAAGGAGTTTGAACTATTACTAGTTGCGACCAATAATAATAATGTCAGCTTCCAGCACTCTGCAGTATATTTGCAGAACACGACAGGATGACTGTGGAGTATCTTTCTGTCTGTTCTCCATTTCTAAATCCAACGGAGGAGTTTCCTGGAGGTGGAAGGTATATGACCGGCGTCCACATATCCCAAATGACCTGCTAGAGATTGTGAATGCGGCTGGTGATGACATCACAGCAGAGTCGGGGGGATTTGGTTCTGAAGAAGAGACTTTCCTCTGTGCATTGATGGAGCTGATATTCACTGTGATGTAGAAGAAGATACAGTATCCGGCTGGACAGACAAGATGAACTAGTTGTCCATGATTGATTTGCAGCATCGTGAGTTTTAAGGCATTTTCTGTTTAAAACTACTTCAGTAAGGTTTACTGAGCCGAATAACGTGTAGTTTAGTTTTCTTTTCATTTGCACAATGATGTGAACGGTTGCAAACAAACAGTGTAAAGTGCATAGTCAGTGTCTTTTCTGTTTTAGGCTGAATTTAGTTTCCAAAATTCCATGTATGATACATGCTGTAATGCTGACTTCACGTAGTACTCAGTCTCAATAAAACATGCTGAGATCTTTTGAGAAAAAAGCTAAATCTATTGAGAAAAACTGTAAATAAGATTATTTATTGAAAGAGTTTTGTTTAAAGTTCAAAAGTTTTATAAATCCTAATGAATTTTGCAATACAACATTTTTATTTACAAATACTGTACAATACTGTACTATGGTACTAAATTTTAATAAAATATTTATTAATTTAGGAAGTACAAACGGGATAATGCCCTTCGAAGAGTGCTTGAGACAGTTCAGACCTCCGCGTTGTACGTTAATTTATAATAATGCACACTTTATCGGGCATTATCCTTACATGTATGATGTATAAGCGTCCACTATGACCTGCTACTTGCAGCACGCTTGTAGAAAAAAATGTTCTGCAGGTGCTTCAAACAGGTTTGACAATTTTTCACTCCTGTAAGGACAGTTGTGACTAAAGTTTAAAACCTGTGAGTTTATCAAGTGAGGAGCAACTATGCTTCAATTACGCCGGGTTCAAACTGCATCCTTGTTAATCTAAGGTGTAGTTCAGATGTGGAGCGCCGCGGTCCTCCACGGTCTGCTCGCGCCGTGCAGCAATCGTTTTGCCATCTATTTTTTCGCGTGAGCTGCGAACGATCTGCGTCAATAAGGTATTTACGCCACGGGACACAAAAAAATTGGTAGATTTTTTAAAATAACCAATTTTTTACAATAAAATATCATGATTGACAAATGTGATCAAATGTTTTGTATCTAAACAGACTGTAGAGATGAAAATACAGTATATCCCCATAGTCAGAGGGGTTAAGGACCAGATATCTCCGCGAATGCTGAGAACCCTCATCTTTGTCTCACCCCCATACTCCTCAAAAACACTGATAATACTTTATAAATAAAAAAATGAGAATTCTCAAAAATAGGAGCTTTTTTGTTTTTTTTAATCAAGAACAATAGACTGCATTTACATGAAGACAGTCCCTCTGTCTCTCTGTGACCTAAAAAATGTGTTTTTCCTCCTTCAACAGTCCAGAATGTTTGTTTAATCCTTAAAAACACCTGCTCTGAATGATGATTATCAGTATATTTCTGAGCTCCTCTGAGTCCGCTGATGCCATTTCTCTATGCAGGCTTGCTGTGAATGTTCGCGCGCCTGTGTGTGTGTGTGTGAGTAGCGGACGAACTGGGTTGCTTTTCAACTGTGCTCCCCTCATGGGAAATTCCCTTATCTCCATCAGAAGCAAAAATTTCAGACAAGCATGTAGTGGGCCGACTACAAAGTTGGGATGAGGTGGTTTTAGATTTCTAAAAACACAATCAACGTGAGAGAGGCAGAGAGCAGTTGGCGACAAGTCAAGATGGAAGATGTCAAATTAATTGTAGAAGCGCTAAATAGCTGAGGAGAAGTGCCTGTTAACCACTGTGAAAAACTGCACGTCTGGTGTGAACTGGAGGTGAAGGGGAATCCCCGCACACTCCACTTTGCTGCGCTTTTGCGTGCGGTGTGAACCAGCCATGACACTTCCTGCTCACAGACTGCAAAAGCATGTGACCAAAGCTAACCTGAATTTAGCTAAAATCAAGGTAGCTAAACCTCAGTTTAGCTAATCTCAATTTAGCTAACCTCAGTTTAGCTAATCCAAATTTAGCTAACTTCAGTTTAGCTAAACTCATTTTAGCTAAATTCAATTTAGCTAACTTCAGTTTAGCTAAACTGAGTATAGCTAATCTCAATTTAGCTAACCTCTGTTTAGCTAACCTAATTTTAGCTAACCTCAGTTGAGCTAATCTCAATTTAGCTAATCTCAATTTAGCTAACCTCAGCCTAGCTAATCCGAATTTAGGTAACCTCAGTTTAGCAAAATTCAATTTAGCTAACTTCAGTTTAGCTAAACTGAGTTTAGCTAATCTCTATTTAGCTAACCTCAGTCTAGCTAATCCCAATTTAGCTAAAGTTTAGCAAAATTAAATTTAGCTAACTTCAGTTTAGCTAAACTGAGTTTAGCTAACCTAAATTTAGCTAACCTCAGTTTAGCTAATCTCAATTTAGCTAACCTTAGTTTAGCTAGCCACTGGCTAATGTAGCTACGAATACTATTTCCCTTCTGGAAAAGTGAAGTCACAGCCTCTGTTTTGTCATTGTGCTTAATTTTTTTAAAGTTTGGTTTACTTTCTTGTTTAGTGATCATAAGTTTTAAATCTAATGAGAGACTAAAACATTTCCTTTAACAAATTAGCTACTTTATTTATTTATTTGTTTTAATCAGAGGAATTCCTTAGCATTTGAAAAAAGGTTTTGTTTGTTGGATCCAACAAACTGAAACTGCTGTTTCAGCTATCTTTGTGAAACTAGCAGCTACATGTAGATCGATTTTATGCAGAACCATCCTTGATTTTCAATCCTGTTGCCTTTGTTTTGTAAAAAACTTGTTATTTGACTCTCCAGAAGATAAAATAAACAGTAAACAGATGCGTTCATGCTGTCTGGTCCGTCTGTTGCTTCTCAGAACTTTTGATTTAAGATGTTTGCTGCAGTAAGATGAGGATCTTCATCCGTCATCAGGATCCACTGAGCTATTTGTGTTCTGTTGGCAGAAACGAGGAGAGTTGCTTTGTTTGATGAGATATGTTTTGCAATTCAATTTTCTCACTCCCAGAGGACAATTGAGAGCTCAGAGAGAAGGAGTATTAATTGAAAGGCAGCAGAGCTCATTCTCATACCGCCGTCTTAGCCTTCTGCCCCTCCTTAGTACCGTCCTGTTATTGTTACAGAAATACTCTTTTTAGGGAGAGGCGGGTTGGTTCTTACGCACCAACGCTGGATTCTGCAGGGACGGAGCTGCCCTTCGGCCTGTCCTTGCTCCTGGAAACAGAACAGAGCTGCCTCGTACATGTGCTTAAAAATGTGGTTTGATCTTTTCAGTGCTTTGATTCAAATGCTTTCACTTTCATCTATTTTTGAATTACCTGCGTGACAGCTGAAACACCAATTTAGGCCAACTGTAAAAAAAGTCTTTGGAAGAACAAGTCCTTTTATTTTAATGTAGTGGTTTTTAATGTAGATGTGCCTGAATTAAAGTTTAAAAACTAAGAGTTGGGAGTTTTAAAGGCTTTGTTGGCACCAGAACTTCTAAAAAAGGACGTAGAGAGTACTTCACTCCCTTGAAAAATACTATTATTTATGTAGAGGTGCACTTCTGTGTCCTCAAACCTTTTTGGTTTTCAAAGATGTTTAATTATCCATTTAAATGAGACATCTCGAAGAGTCACTCTGTGTTCCACATACACGCTTTAGTGAATGGAGCTGCTAATCATGGGGTTTGCTTCCAATTCTACAGCCGTTTGGTTGTTTTCCTGCTAACATACTAAAGTTTTGGTCCACATTCACTGCGTTTCATTCCAGTAATAAAAGTTAAATTAAATGTTGCATCAAACAGAAAAACAAGGGAAGGGGGAGTAAAATATAAAAGTTCTAAAGCTTCATGTGAACACAAAACATTTGAAATCGCAAAATTGCATTTCTGAGTGTTTCTTAATTGAAATTGTTTTAAATCAGGAGCAGATATAATAAGGGTATTTAACGAGGATTGTATTTCTGACGTAGAAAATATGTTTCCTGTTCCACTCCATTCTGATCCATCCACTTATAGATTAGGGCTGGGTTGATGAAAAGCATCAATTGATCTGAATCGATATAATAATCGATCAATAGTCTGCATGTCATGAACAGATGACAAAATATGAGTGCCAGAAAACAGCATCAGCTCAAACAGGAGGCAATAAAAACAATTCAGTAAAGCTAGCGAAGTGGTCACAGATTCAGACTTCTGGGATCAATAACTCTTTTAAAAACGCTTTAAACTGTCAGCAAGTGTCTCTGTTGGTTTGTCTCAACACAAACAACAATTTATAGAGGCATTTCAACAGAAAAAGAGAGTTTTTGTTTCTTTTTAATGTTAAGCTCTTCGTGCTGCTGACAGATGCTAAACATCAGCTGCTAACTGCTACTTGCTAGCGCCGTGGTTTAACTCCTTAGGACCCGAGCTGTTCTTTGATATGCCTGTTTTATTTATCTGAAAGAGAAACACAAGTTAAGAAAAATGAACTACTGTGGTAATAAAACCGAAAATGTGATGCCTTAAGAACTTAAAAAAAGAATCACTTAATCTTAAAAAAACCCAAAAAAGTGAAAACTAATAATGATATCAGCTAGTCATGAACACAATCAAATTCATGCTAAAACAAAGTCATTATATATTTTTATGAACTTTAAATCAGGACAAGAAAAGAATCAAAGATCAAGATTTGATTTGAGGAATCAAATCTGGTTAAAAATGTTCAAAAGCTCTAAAGTTATTAAAGCTAAAGTCACTCTTTGTCACATGACTAATTATCACATATATAACAAGAAAATAGTTTTTTTCTTAGTTATATTTTTCTTAGTCTATTTTTACTTGTTTATTAAAGCGAAGTTTTCATATAATAAAACTAGGGAACAACCCAAATCTGTTTATTTAATTTGTTCATGTTTTAAATGTATTATAAAAGTATTGGATTGGGATACACAAATCGAATGACTCAGAATCGGATCTGGCCCAATAAAACCGGATCGGGACATTCCTAATTTCTAGACAAATGTGTTAACAATGTAAACTCAAAATTAAATGAAATCAAATTAAAATAAGTGTATTGAAAGAATCAGAATCAAATCTATCCAGGCTGAATCGAGTTGAAACAATTCTGGAAGTTATTAGCAATACCCAGCCCTATAATAGACAAATAGATCCACATACGACGAGGTTTTCAAGCTAGAGATTGTATCGGCTCAAAACTGTACATCTGGATAGCTCCACTATTACTAGCCAATTTTGTTGTGCCACTTATATTAGCTTGTGAGGGGCTGTAAGTTAGCGGGAGAGCTTGTAAACAGAGATCTCTCAGCAGCAGGGAGTAGAATGGGTCGGAGTTGCTCCTACCAACACCCCCACCCACAACCAAGAGCTGAACTCCTGCCGCTTTGTAGAAACTATGTTCAAGAAAGCCACACTGGATTTATGATTTAGACATGAAACAGCATAATTATAATTAAAAGACCACTGGGAACACTTTTATAATAGATCGAAAGATGGGACTTAAAAAATGCAATTAATTGCCTGATTTTACTTAATTCATCTAAATTTTTATTTATAGTTTAAAAACATTAAAGATGGATTAAAATTATCAGCAGGAAAACAGTCTGGAGTTCACGTCTGAGGGCTGTTGGGCCAACAGCTCCTCCATTGATGTGTCACCGGCAGAAGAGCCAACCGGAGCTCCCATTAGAGCGTAACTGGGTCTGAGTGAATGTTTCGGCTGTAATTTTGGCCCGAGTTGAGATGGGGGGGTGTCGCACTGTATAATTCAGAGGGGATGGGAGATTATGCGCCATCTGTGTCCGTGTCCTGGTGGCCCTGTCACAACTGATTCACAACCCTTGACCTTTTCCCAGGGCTCTCCACGCTCTCCAGCCAGTCAGTGCATTAGTCTGCAGCCATGTGGGTGCTTGTGTAGTGGAGTGTTTTGGGCATGAGTCAGCCTGATGCTGGGCAACCTTTCCGCGGCCCAGAAAAGCGCAGGTCAGAAGTACACACAGGGATGTCTTCTCTGCTTTTTTATTGATGCACAAACCAAAGGTCGAGTTGTTTTCTAACATGAGATTGAACTGAACTGTGTCTGCAGAGCCAGTCATATGAATTATGAATTTAATTCTCTTTTATCATCAGATAGGGCCAATTTTTGCTCTTAATATTGATCTAAGACCACTATCATATGCCCCCGCGCTGTCACCCAACTGCAAGTTTTTCAACAAATTCAGGAAGTTCCAGTCACAGAGAGTTTAAGAAAAAAGATACATTTTACAGAAACGGGACAATTTTTCTCTAAAAGTTGACATCGGTTAAAATGTGCCCAGGCACATTTTGAAGTCATGCAGTGGCAGTCCAGCAAGGAGGGAAGTATAACGCCATTACGAAAATGGGTGACAGCCGGACGGTGGCAACCGGAACCACGAGTTGGAAAAAGCTCTGACCGGATAAAATGTCACTGACCGCCTGGTAGCCCAAGGTTTACAAAAAACAAACTAATCTGCATGCCTCTGTGTCACATCTACATTCTTGACCATGCCAAGAATTTTCAAAAAAAACTCTGATTGTTAAATTCTTGAAGATTCTGCTGATGCCGACCCATCCAATGCATTTTCACTCTCAACTCGTCATACATGGATGTATGGTTCGGGCCCCTCAGTGTCACTTTTTGATGTTTTGGGTGTCCTCAATTCATCGTTTTACTAAACTGCTGGCTGTTCCCATTAAATCAGAGATATCCCGTTAATATTAAAATTAATATTAATATCCCTTTAATTCGTAATATAAACGTTCAATATGCGTTTGCTTTATTTTTTATTTAAGAAAAAAAAAAAACGATTAGTCTTACTACAGTAGTTTAGAAATGTTTTTCAGTTTCAGGGGAATCTCCACAGGCCCAGAGTCCTCCATGAGGGGGCAGAACTACTTTTTGAAACGTAAGAATACTTTCAAAGGCGAGCAGGAACGATAACAGGAGCATAACACCAGGTTCACACTGGACGCGGAAGCGCCGCGGTGCGGATTCCGCACCGCTTCCACACCGCTCCGCTCTGTAGTTCACATCAGACGCAGATTTTTCCGCAACGGTCGACAGCCGCTTCTGCTAGAGATTTCTTTTTGGTTTTGCCATCATGGGTAATAAGTTCATTTAACTATCGATATTACCCCGTGTTTCTGCTAGGAGGTACTGCTCTCTGCTGTTGTTTACACCCAAAACCCAAAGTGAGAAATTGGTTCCATTTAGAAAATGAATCAGATTTTCTCATGTATCTTGGTGCAACTTCCGGCGCACAAAATAGAGCAGACGCTGAAGCGATCTGCTAGGCCGCGCGGGCCCTCCGCAGAGGACCGCGCTGCTCCACGCCTGGTGTGAACAACGCCATAGATTAACATGGGCGCCAAATGGAAGCAGACTCTGTTCCGCGCCGCTTCCGCGTCCAGTGTGAACCCGGCGTAAGAATACTTCAATGAGCGCGGAGAAGAGGTGCCACGAAAGCGGAGAAATGGTTTTATGAACGCGGAATAGAGGTTTCACGAGCATGAGGAGGAGGTGTCACGAGTGTGGAGAAAAGGAGGTGTCACTAAAGCGGAGAAGATATTTCACGAGTGTGGAGAAATGGTTTCACAAGCACGGAGAAGAGGTTTTATGAGCATGAAGAGGAGGTGTCACGAGCGTGGAGAAAAGGAGGTGTCACGTAAGCGGAGAGGATATTTCACGAAAGCGGAGGCATGGTTTCACGAGCGCGGAGAAGAGGTTTTATGATCGTGGAGAACAGGTGTCACATAAGCGGAGAGGTTTCACGACCGGCGCAGGACTAGAGAAGCGAGCGTGAAATCTGTCCTGAACCCGTGTGATAAATGCTCTTGAGAGAATTTTGGTGGAAATTTCATGCCATACAGGGGTCCACAACCTCTCCACGACACAAACTGGTATGGGTCCGAAGCCGGCTTGGTACCGGGCCACATACAGGGAACATATGCATTTGTAATCAGGGGCCCCCAACTCTTGGGACGCATACCGGTACCCTAACTCGGTACCACCAGTTACTGCGACCCGAGGGATGGGGACCTGTGGTTTATTGGGAAAAGCCAGAAAGTCAAAAAGTGGCGCGGAGGGGGCCCGAACCATACATCCATATATGACCAATTGGGAGTAAGAATGTGGATTTTTGTGTCCCTAAAAGGAATCCAAGATGAAGCTTTGTCTTCTGGTGCTACCCTAAAATCGTGGTGTTTCTATAAATTTCTGCTGAGATTGTGCTCGGGGGAGGGGAAAAATCATAAAGCAGTTTACTTGAGCAAACTAAAAAGTAAGATGTGATCGATGCGAATTCATCAACACCTGTGAGGACGAAGAGCGAAGCTCAAGCTGGATTCATTTTCCCCGTATCGACGGCGCCCCTGTCAAATCATCATTTCCATGATCTGCTGATCTGCAGGTGTAAAAGTACCAACTGTTCTCCGTGGAACATTGTGAAAGGCTAATTATGGCCAGTGTGCGCCTTCTGCATGTCCATAGCAACAGTGAGAGGAAAAAAAAAAAGTACAAGAGTCTCTTAGTTGAGTGCTGACTGAAAGGATCGGCCCCTGATTGGTGATTGCAAAAAAAATGCTGTAAATCTTCTGTATGGTGATTGCAGTGAATGCAGCATATAGATGACCTTCCGCTAGAATGAGGCAAGGTGAACTCTGCAGCTTAAACACTATTACACGCTTCCATGTTGGTCACATTTTCATCTCTGCAGCAGACCTGTTACCAAAGCCAAAGAAAATACCCAGTGTGCATTTCAGAGACAGAAAGGACGGCAACAGAGCAGAACCGTCTGGGCGAGCTTTCGTTTTAAAAAGACTCTCAAGGTTGAAAGTTTCTTCATCAGTTCTTGTATTCTCTTATTATGCGAAATTCCTCATAAAATTCAACCTTCTTCTTTTCTCCTTTTTTCCTCCCCTGCTACAACCATCAGTGAGTCAATGTTGTTTCTTGTACAGTTCAGTGTGAAACTCGTAACACTTAAGAATGAGGAGGAGTTCTTGGTTCAGATCTAGAAAAAAACATAGAAAATGAATTAAGTACAAATATATGAAAACAGAACTTATTGATACTATACCAGTGTAAATGGGTTAAGTTCTGTACAATACTGACGAAGACACCATGTGATGAAATAAAAAATGAAGAAAATACATAGATGAAATCTCCTAGTTCTCGAGATGAACTACTTGAAGCCTTAGGGCACATGTGTCAAAGTCAAGACAATTATATGCGGCCCTCCAGATCATTTTAGATTATTGTTGTAATTGCCCCGTTGTTGTCTTGTTCTGGTAACAGTTGATCTATGTTCGACATAGTAAGGCATCCTGTTTACCTCGCTCCCATGTCTGAAAGTTCCTGGTCTTGTGGTTAAGTTGTAAGCATGACATAATATCTGAAGCCACTGTTTGTGGGTTGGAGGGACAGCATCTCTTTGCTTAAAAAGGACGGCACGTCTGGCCATGAGGGAGGCAAAGGACAGAACCTGCCGTTTTTCTCGAGACATAGACACCGCCTCCCCCACGATCCCAAACGAAGCAGTTAGAGGGTTTGGCTGAAGTGCAACTTTGAGTATATAGGATAAGGTTTGGAACTCCTCAATCCAGATCCTCCTGAGAGACGGGCAGGACCAGTACACTTATCACAATAAGGACAGACGTTGGGGTAGATGCGTGACAGTTTTGACTTGGACATATGTGACCTACGTACCAGAGTAAATTGGATCAAACAAAGGTGAGCGCAGAGGGATGATGAGTTCAGATGTTGAAATACTAACTTCCAGGATTCTGGGGATAGGGGCATGTCCATGTCCAATTTCGTTTTAGAGTGTTCAATAAATGTTGGTCCTGTTTGGCCTGAGACCTGAGATGTGGTTTGGATTTTGACCCCCTGCGCAATTGAGTTTGACACCCCTGCCCTATAGGCTGTATTCAGACTGGAAAAGTCCATTGGTCCAGACCAAGACCGTCTAATGTGGACAAGAGTCCTGAACGTTACAATGGATCTGTCTTCAGACTGCCTTCAAGCGGACTTTCCTGTTCTGGACCAAAGCTTGTAAACAAAACCATGCGGTTAAATATGTCTTCAGTCATTGGCCCAAAGAAGTTAAGAAATAAAAGAAAGAATGATGGAAGTCCTGTGCTTTGGAATCATTGTCACGATAGTTCACTTATTCAAACTTTATATTTCTCCGACCAATTCTGAAAATCTGTATCTATGTCAGCGACAACACTTTTTACTGCTGCTTTGGTACCGTAAAGGCATGCTGCAAGGCGGTCACTGAGTAGACGATAGCTAAGAAGTTATGCCAATAAGTGTCAATGACATATAAATTGTCGGGATTACAGTTATTAGTGCTCCACATTTGTTGGCAGTTCTCTGTTTCTCATGTAAGGACCGACTACGGTTACTGAACCTAGTGTTGGTCCAGTTGTTCCTCTCTGAGCACGGACTGTATTCAGACTGAGGAAAGTCAGAGTGATTTGGAGATCATTCCGATTGGAAACAAACTTAGACTTCCTCCAAAGATGGGTCAGAGAACGGTTCCTGGTCAGTTTGGCAAAAAGTCTGTTTGTGCGCATTCATTTTGAAATTTGGTTTTGGATAAACTTAACTCTGGTTCACTTTAAGAGAACCAAATGTGTTCATTGTGAAGACACACTCAGACACGTGAATCTGTACAGGGGTTTGTCCCGTGCAGGAGTTATAGTTCTGCCCCATGGAGGGTCGTCAGTTGTGTTTCCATTACCCAAGAAATTTTGCAAATTGGATTTTTGATAATAAATTCTCTTGATGGAAACACTGCATTTTCAAAAAAACTCACATTCATCAAAAAAAAGACTTTTTGAGTTTAGATGAGGTTGGTTTTGGATCATATCGAAATGGACATTTTTCACAAAACTGCGATGAAAACACTTTTTTTAATTAAATGGGCTTCTTGGTAGGAAGTGTCTCCTCTGAGCAGAGCGGGCGCCACGTGAGATCCAATAGCATCACAGCTCATTATAAGTTGCGTATCATACGGAATCGTACATCTCCATAAATCCCCAACCAAGATTTAATCCTCGCTTCATCTCTAGCCGCGTTTTGCAGCTTGTAGCTGAATACATACGACGGCGTAGCCTATGTAGATAGATAGATAGCGCTATAGTTCCATGACAGAAACTTAAATGGATCTTGTCATGTTTTCAAACAAAAATGGTCCAGCTACTTACTTGTTAGAATGTTTTTTTTAATACAACTGAACGGGTTTCTCAGTGAATCTGCACCTGTCAGTAGACTAGCTGCACTACACGCTTGTCGGGCGCGCACCACACTGCTAGGACCTCACCTAAATCCTCTCTTTTAGTTAATTTAAAAAAAAAAAAAAAAACTTGTTCTCATCCGTGTTTTAATGACTTATCGTGTGAGTTGGTTCATGTTTATACTCATAATTATGATTAAATGCAAACAGTGTAATTGCAAAATCTTTTTTTTTTTGTTTTGACATTTCCAGAATTTCGATGTGTCAAAGCTATAGGGAGGATCGACTGCATCTTAAGGAGAGTGCAGGTGTGTCTTACAGTGAACACCTGCACCTGTGGGGACACTTCAAGAGATGTCATGAAAATGGATCGTACCATTGTCTGTGGTTATAGGATTGTGAAATATTTTTAGGGTAAAAGAGGTTTTACGTACTTAAGACATATGAATGATGATGTCATATACGGCGTCATTAGTGAGGTGAGCACACTGCCTTCCTACTGACTGCTTTTGAGTGCCAAATGCCTGTAGGATGTCCACACAATCTAAACTCTGTCTTCATTTCTTTAATTCTAACAGTCAAGTTTGCTCATAAGTGTTAAGTGAAAGGCTCTGACGGGGTCCTTTCGCAAAAGAAAAAAAGAAAATGTTCATCTGACACGCCTGCATCCCCCCTTTTCCACCCTTTCTCAACCCAAATGTCTTAAAAGTTTAAAGTTCTGTTGCTTTTTTTTCTTTTTTTTTTTTTCCAAAAAGCAGATTTTCATGAGTGTGACTCACACCAAAATCCTATTTCTTGAAAAGACTGCAGACAGAATGATTTGCTGGTATTTTTGGTTTGTTTGTTGTAAATGTTGACATCCGGATCTCTGAAAATCTCAGAGAAGAACAAACATTTGTGTTAAAAACACAAAATAAAGAAAGAAAAAAAACATCTTAGACAAACATTATGTGAATCACAATCCTGATTCTGATTCATTCAACACCAAAGAAAAAAATAACGACAAACTAATTGGAGAGTTAATATCTACACGTCAGAAAAGGGAACAAAAATACTAGATTGGTCGATGTCTTTAACCCTATAACACTGGGGACACCTAAATAACCCTGTCACTCTGACATTTTGTAAATGACTGTTTTTACGATCAACATGAATCAGTGGCTTTGCACTGATATGCAAGTGTTGCGTATTGGTACAAAACAGCTTTTCTCCACATCAGAATCAACTGATGATTACGTAAAAGCTATTGTAAAGTGTTGAACATCAGCGCGAGGTTGCCTTTCTCTGCTTTAGAATCTGGAATTCTGGAATTAGGTTGATTGCGTAACAGCAGTCAAATGATGTCAAGACTGCAGTTAAAGCACCAGCGATATTATTTGGAGCATATAAGCTGATTAATCAATCACCTGACTGTATTTGAATGCAAATGCCGGATGGATGGATGGATGGATGGATGGATGGATGGATGGATGGGTGGTTTGGTTAATTGGTTGGTTATTTTGTTGGTTGGTTGATTGATTGATTGATTAATTGGTTGGTTAGTTGATTGGTTGGTTTGTTGATTGATTGTTTGGTTCGTTAATTGGTTGACTGATTGGTTAACTGGTTGATTTGTTGGTTAATTGGTTGGTTGGTTGGTCGATTGGTTGGTTGGTTGGTCGATTGGTTGGTTGGTTAATTGGTTGGTTACTTGTTTAATTGGTTGGTTGGTTAGTTGGTTGGTTTGTTGATTGGTTAATTGGTTATTTTGTCTGTTGTTTTGTTGGTTAATTGGTTGGTTGGTTTCTTGGTTGGTTGGTTGGTCGGTCGACTGATTGAAGGAATATTCAAACTAAAAAAGATTTCATCTTACATCAGGTCTGGTTTCTGAGCTCAGAAGTAGGACTGCGTTTGATCTAATTCGATCTGAGTCCAGTAAACAAATCCTCAATCCGTAAAACTAGACATATAACTACATCCATTTCCTGTTTTTGCCAAAATTAAGAATCCTTTTCCAGTGACATTACCCCTCACTCACAAGAACCTCTGAGATTCAAAGTGTTCGGTTGGTAACAGACATGGCGGGAGAGGATGGTAAGCTAGAAGGCTTGAAAGCAAATGTTTGGTAACATTTTAGATTCAGACCCACCAACAAAAACACAGACGATTTGGACAGAATAAAAGCTATGGACAAGCTTTGAAGAACACTACAATAAAAAAGTGTCATGTTGGATCAATTAAAAAAGTTCTGCAATCTGTTTTGTTTACAAGTTTTAGTTTTCATCAAATTAAACATTTGGATTGATGGTTTAATCAAATCCAATATACAATTTGATAAAAACTCATATTTTTACATGTTAAAAATTAAAGAACTTTTGTTAATTGATCAATTAATTGGTCAATTTCACTTTTTAAACTGAAACCATCTTTGGCCACATCATCCTGAGACTCATTCGAGTGCTGCATGCAGCCAAACTCCACTGGATAAAACCATCAAGTTTTCTGCGGGTTCTGAAAATAACCAAAGCAATCGTCATATTCAAAGACGTTAGAACACACAGTGTTATTGAAAATGATGGTTCTGTGGTCTTCTTCATTTTCACGTGTTAACTAGTTTGTTAAGTCCAGCAGAGAGAGTTGACCATGTTTACACTATTATTTCCAAAAGTGTCTTTTGCATCTTTGTGAGAACAAAATAAATTCTTTCTTCTTTGTTTTGCACAGAGCGTTTTACATTTAAACATATTTGTTGGTGCTCCTGTTTTTCAAACCATGTTATTCTGTTAATAATGTCATGTCATTATTAACTAAACTAAACTAAACTTTGTGAACTGCATCTGGTTCTGAAGATTTTTTTTTAAATATAGATCCTAAAACTGTATATATGTAATTTAAAGATTACCTTAGTATTTTTCTGTAAATATAACTATGTTCAAAAATCAAAATTGAATCCAATCACATCGAATAAATCTAAAAAATCAAAAAAATTGTGAATTAAACTGGCCATGTGAATCTAATCAATCCTGGAAACTGTTGATGATACCCGACTCTATTGAGAAGTGATCACATGCTTGGAGAAATGTTTTAGTCTTTGGAAGAATTCACATCAACATGTACTAGAGGTAACAGCCTCGTACATGTTGGTTAACTTTCCAAATTCGCATCCCGAGGTGCTGCACGCCGCCACAGGCGCGCGTGTGCCGTGGAGTGCGTCTGTGGGACGTCTCGACAGTGTGTTGTAGATTCCTCTGATTGTATTTAATTAGATGATGACAAGTGTGCGCTGACAGCCTGCTTATTCTGATTAGAGAGATCAGCTTCCTGTGAGAGGCAGAACTAACGAGGCTCGTGAACCTCGACGCCACACCGTCCTCCGCATCTGCACTCGTCTGCCACAGATGCTGCAGCTTGACTGTTAGAAACCATGCCAGGGTTCCATATCTGCTTTATCATCCTACCAGAGCCAATTATGGGATGGATGCACAAAGCTTTATAAATACCTAAATAAAGACTCAGCTAATTGTAACTCATCTAATATGTGCATGACCAAACTTTAGCTTCAAACTTAATAGGAATATGAGATAAACGATGTTCTTTGTTTGGATTTAGGACTTAAACTGAACAAATGTGACACAAACTGACTCCATGGCAACAGTCCCACCCACAACTCATATGTGAGTGTCTAATGACCAACTGGCGCTCTGCAGAAACTATGTCTTAGAACAGGGGTCTATGACCACATGTGGCTCTTTTAGCATGGTGGCTCTTTGGTCAAACATAACAAAAAAATCCATAGACCAAAAAAACCTAAAGAAAACAAATAAACAAAGCCAGCAAACTAAGACTACCAAAGTCCAACTCCAAACTAAAATAACAAAAGTGGAAGATTTTGACTAAAAACGATATAATCATAATTTAAAGACTACTGAGAACACATTTACAGTAGATCTAAAGATGAGCAAGCAGGTAGCCAAAACCTACATTTGTCAGTTTTTCTGCCCCCGCAGCGACTCTTGTTTCAGAAATCCACACACTTTTCTAGTTTTCTGTTAAATTCCTCCTTTTTTTGGATCTTTTTCCACCTGAAAACATTTGTCTTCCTGTAAAATGTTTTCCCACCAGACCCCTTTTTTCTCATAAAAACAAACACAAATGAGACATTAATTCAAATAATCATCCGTGTTTTCCTCCGCCTGTCGGACTTTCCTCTAAGGAGGAGATTGGAAGGTTTTTCCCCACAGAGGAAGTAAGCCGCACTCCATCACGAAGGTGACGAAGCCTCTGGAAATGTATACATGCGAGTTAAGCCGGATTGACTGTGTGGCGCTCGTCTGTTTTCCACAGATGGCTCGGCAGAGAAGCAAAACTCCTCCAAGTAAAGTTCCTCTGCAAAACCGTCAGACTTCTGTTTGCCCATTTAAAGCGGAAGAAGCTTCTATAATTAAAGGGAAAAGGGGTGGAGTCACGTCAAACGTGATATTTGCATCCCTCCAATCCACTCGAACAAGCTCTGATGTCACTGTTGCTAACGTGCTAATCAGGGAGACATTGTCTTCCATTACGGCGAGTCAGACAGGTAATCAAGTAGGTGCTTCTTCCTCATTAGCTTTCATTAGCTCTTCCCTCCTCTTCTTCCATGATTCGAGTGTCTGTGGAAACCAGAAAGTGGGTTGGACGAGAATAGAGGAGCGAACACGGCGGCCGACTGGCCCGCCAAGTCTTAACGAGTCTAGATCAAGAATCTGTAACCTTTATCGGTAAAAGAGACACTCAGGTCAATTTCTCACTGATCACAGTAGGGACCACGAAATCTAACTGAATGTAGAAAAATAAGACCCGGATTTGTATTTATTGCCACAATTATGATGAATATAAACAACACTTTTTTCCACATAAATAAACCTTTTTTTTTCATATCAAAATAAAAGACACTCTGTCATAGGATCATGCCAAAGCAGCAAATATGGCAGTAGTGTGATTTGGAGAAAAAAAAAACCTTTACACAATTTAATTTACTGCTATTGGTGGATGTCTGCCAATAATCTGTAAATCTAAAGGAATTTAAATCAGAACAAATTAAAGGATTACCAAAGAGGAGAGTTTAAGGCTGGCTCCATTCTCAGCCCAGATCTGAAAAATGCCCCGAAAAAAGGGGGCGGGGCTAGTGGAAGGTGTGGCTTTGATCTATGATTGACAGTTGAGTTAGCTTTAGAAGGAGCAATTCTTGCACTATTTACAGCTTAGTTTTTAGAGATAATAAAGGTGTAAATAAACCACAACATCAATCATTTTTTAAGCTTTTATTCGCGCCGTGTTTTAGGAAGACCAGGTTGAAAAAATGAAGGAGCCAGCCCGAATTTTGTGGTTGGTTGCTGCATGTCTTACATTCTTACATGACTCGATGCATAACAATGGCGGCTGCGCGCGCACGTCTGTCTATAGCAGTGAATAGCCAAGGGCCAATCCAGTGATATATAGCAATACTCAAGTCACTGCTTTTGTAATACCGACAGCGGTGCTGCTGGCACAACATTGGTAAAATGCTGCTAGCATCACAGCTAATGATGGCTAACGTATTAAACAAACCATCAAGAGTGAAATGTTCATTAAATCCATCACCAGGATCGAGTTAGCTGGATATAATCCCAATTGCAACCTCTGTTCCCTAACTTCCAAGTCCACTGGAAAGTTGTGTCGGCCAGGAGAGTTTTGACAGCTTCAGGCAACACACCTGGCTACAAGCCATGCTAATGCTAACGACCGACCGTTACAGAATCAAAGATGGGCGGGGCTTTTACACTGGAGCTGCAGAGCATTGTGACGTCACACTTCTGGGACTTACATCAGTTGACCAATCACAAAATTCAGCTGCAATACCTCATTTCAACCTGTAGAGGGCAGCACACAGACGGTTTTGACTATATTTTCATGAATTAAAGAAGTTGATTTTAATTCGTCAAAAGTGTGGCAACACCGACAGAAAGCACTTTTAATTTATAGACGTCAACAGACAAAAAAAAGTTGATTTAGGGTTTGAACATGATATATTTTTGGATCACGTGTTAATTCTTCTTTAATAGTAGATGGCCCGCCTTCAATTCCAGTATGAATTGTGGTTGTGCTTTCTAAATGTTAAAATGTTAAATTTTGGTAAACTACAAGCCCAAATCGCTTGATGGATTGTTGGAGCATTATGGGTATTGTAGCCAGGAACCACAACTTGAAATAAGTTGAATAAATGACACTCATCTGACAGTTTTGTTTTCCTTAATGTTGTGTATAGTCTGAAAAATACTTTATTTTTTCAATTAAAAACATGATTCTTTAACTAGAGAGCCATAAAAGAGGGATCCAAAGAGCCACATGTGGCTCCAGAGCCCCAGGCTAATGGTGTAGATGTCGTTCAAATGCAGGAGTGAGAGAAAACATGAGGCGTTTTCTGCTTCATTTTAAGTCAAAGATCCAGCGATTCTGGAGCTTCAACCTCAAATTAAGAGGCTTTGATAAGACCGACCGTATCAGCGCCATCTTTGGTCTTTATTTCAAGTGCTAATGGGTTTTCGCCTTTCTTTATCGGCATGCTGCTCAGCGTGTTAAGCGCTCATTTCCTCCACGGCTCCTTCAAAGATGAAGCTGCGTGACCTTCTGACTGATATTTCCTCCTTCTCTCATTATGATAAGTTCACCTTAAAAAAACCCCAGCCTTTACAGACAGACCTTCCTCCTGCACCCTCCAACACTGAAGCCCATAAACTAAACCAGATCATCTCCAAGTTCAACGAGTCAGACAAAGGACTCGTTGAACTTGGAGATGATCTCCAAGTTCAACGAGTCAGACAAAGGAGCCAATCTGGGATCCACAAATGACTCACTGATCAGATGCAAAAGCCCTAAAATGATCTAAGAAAGTAGATTCTGCAGGAATCAAACTGACGGTTCCTTTCATCTAATTTACCGGAATGCATTAACAAAAGAAAAAGCTTCAGCTTTGGAGTTTGTCTCCTGAAGTTGCCTTACACTCTTGACCCACGATGAGTATTTACACACAGGGATAATACCACTTCATGTGGCATCTCTCATAAAACGCATCCACACTCTTTAACATTTAATGAAATAATATAAGACCGTCTATACCCCAGCCAGCAAGGCCAGGTGGGCCCCATATGGTTTAAAGTGGGCAGAAAATGTTGGCCCAGTGTACAGCTACAAGTGCTAGCTAGATCCCCTGTAGCTAGTTAGCATCGCGCATGGGGCCAAATTCTAAAACACACCTTAGGTCGTGGGCCGAAAAGGATAAACATTTATTGAACACTCTATAAATAAACTTTTAAACCGTAACTTTTTAAGATAATTATGAACTAGATATATAGCATTACCTGCAATAATGCTGTAAGCTGAATATGCTGAAATTGATGGTTAAAATGCTGAGGCTGATGGCGGAAAATTTTGAAGCTGATAGCTTAAATCAATTAAGCTATAAGCTGAAAACAGTGAAGCTGATAGCCAGCTAAGATGTTAGCTACATGCCAAATTAGCCTACACAACTAACAAAAAAAATTAGGCAAGCCAAAACAGCTAGCATGTAGCTGAAAAAAATAATCTGAACTTCAAAATATCCTAAAAAGGGGAAAAAGCCTAAAATAGCCAAACAGCTAGCTGTAAATATTAGCCTAATTCCAAAACAGCCTCAAAAAGAAAAGCCTACATAAGCCAAAACAGCTAGCATGTAGCTGAAAAAAAATAATCTGAACTTCGAAATATCCTAAAAAAGGGAAAAAAAGACTAAAATAGCCAAACAGCTAGCTATAAATATTAGCCCAACTCCAAAAGAGCCTTAAAAAAAGCCTACATTAGCCAAAACACCTAGCATGTGGCTGAAAAAAAATAATCTGAACTTCAAAATATCCTAAAAAAGGGAAAAAAAGCCTAAAATAGCCAAATAGCTAGCTGTAAATATTAGCCTAACTCCAAAACAGCCTCAAAAAGAAAACCCTACATTAGCCAAAACAGCTAGCATGTAGCTGAAAAAATAATGTGAACTTCAAAATATCCTTAAAAAGGGGAAAAAAGCCTAAAATAGCCAAACAGCTTGCATGTAAATATTAGCCTAATTCCAAAACAGCCTCAAAAAGAAAAGCCTACATAAGCCAAAACAGCTAGCATGTAGCTGAAAAAATAATCTGAACTTCAAAATATCCTAAAAAAGAGGAAAAAAAAGCCCAAAATAGCCAAACAGCTAGCTGTAAATATTAGCCCAACTCCAAAAGAGCCTAAAAAAAGCCTACATTAGCCAAAACACCTAGCATGTAGCTGAAAAAATAATCTGAACTTCAAAATATCCTAAAAAAGGGGAAAAAAAAGCCTAAAATAGCCAAATAGCTAGCTGTAAATATTAGCCTAACTCCAAAACAGCCTCAAAAAGAAAACCCTACTATAGCCAAAACAGCTAGCATGTGGCTGAAATATTAGCTAAACTCCAAAATAGCCTAAAAAGCCGTAGTAAATGCCAAAATAGTCCAAAAACACTATCAGAATTGCAATATTTAAAACTTTAAAACTGTAACTGTCAGGAAAATTCTCCTCAACACTAGAGAGAAAAACTCAGCAAACCAACAAGCAGAGTCACTTATGCATAAGGGAGAAACAAGAGTGATGGGAATAATGCCATCATCTTTTTTCTCAAAGGACTGATCCTCGCCGGGCTTCTTTTATATGAAAGCACTAGTGGGAGGTTACAACATTCAAACAAAAAAAACAAAATTGAATCGTTTTTGAGGTGTCATAAGGAACCATTTGGGGACATTCACAGTTCAAACAGCATCCTCCCGTCCCGCTGAGGACAGTGTATTGTAAACCCCCCATCCTAGCTCGGGTAAAGTATATAATAAGATATAATAATATATAATAAAGTATAGAATAAAACAATTTTTAACACAGTAACTTTTTAACTTAGATATTAATAATAAAAGGCAGGAATACTATTCCATAATAAATCGATTTAAACCTTAAATAACTTTTTTAATATTTTACTCTGCGTAAAAAAATGTAAGTTAAAAATGAGCGCACAATAACATTGGGCCATTAATAACAATAAATTAAAATGACCTGGTCCTTGACTTTGACACTTGTGACTGTTTTTGCCAGGTAAGCAGTTGTGTTTTTTCTTTTTTTATATTAAATTGTACAACAATTCCACTGCAGTAGCAGTTTAGTGAAGGAGCTCTAAAAATCAAAGGCACAGTGAGGCGTTGCCAGCAGGAACAAACCGTTTCCCTCCACTCCTGCGCTCAAAGCGGCTGCACGGATTGATTGCCAGCGTAAAGTGCGCGCCACCTGCAAACTTCCCGGTAAAATGTTTGCTGCTTTTGACAAACGTCGCTGTTATGCCGATTATTTCAGCGGGAAAAAAAAAAAGTTTCCCCAATCAGGGGTTTTTAAGGACGTCCCACTGGAGAAATCTGCACTCATTTCAACAATGGGGTGATAAAGGAGGGCTCGTATCAGCGCTGATTAATGAAGTCTTCATTATTTGCCCCCTCTTCTGGCGCTCGCTCATTGTTTGCCCGGTTGCATGGCGCCAGCTCCATAATGAGGCTGCTGACAATAGGAGGGAGCCGCTTCTCCTCCTCGCTGATGTGTGCTCCTTTTGTCAGCGTCTTCACCGCCTGAATGTCTCGACTCGTCGCTCTTTTTTTCCACTTGTCGTTCTCATTTCTGCTCGCTAAATGCGACTGTAAATGGCGGGGAAATGAACGGAGAGAGAGACATTTTTATTTGTGGCACAGCTGACTTTACACTTTGTGTGGTTTGTAAACGACTAGAAAAACCAACTCCCAAAAAATTCTTTGGTAAAAATGTGCTTCAGGAAAATAAGCGACTGTAAAGCTACATGGCATGAAAATAATCTGAGTTGATGAGATACTATTAATAGAAGTGCTCACTGATGAATAAAGGGCGCAGAAAGACGCATTCAGGTGGCGCACAGCTGCAACCTCTGCATGTGGAATAGTTTTTATCCTAAGTTTTCCTCCTTCTGCTGTCACACACTTCAAATTTACAACTACAAAAAATGTAGTTGTAAAAAAAAATAACCTAATAATGGAATTTGATGCATCACTCACCTCCAGCAGCTAGAATAAAACTTTAATGTGAGGCTTATAAATGAGGTTATTCTCAGGTTTGGTTGCGTTTTGTACACTCAGGTGTCGTTACCGCGGCCTGTGTGTGTGATTGCATTTCATGAGTGTGCAGACATGACAAAGGGGAGGACGTCAGTGAAAGAAAGGCATGAGGGGTTTTTACGGAGAAAAAACTGAAAAAAGTCCAACTCTTTAAAGTTGTTTTCTGGTCACATAAAAAGAAATCAAATGCAGATTTTTACAGGGATAAAATCAAATGAATGGTCGAGTGATACAGCGATCGCTGGAGAGCTGCTTGACCAGCTCTCATTAACTTTTTTGTAAAAATCCCCACAACTACAGTCAGGAAGAAGTGGAGACAAAACCTGTCAAAAAATGAAGGAAATGTGAGGATTTTTGTTGGTATGGATGCAGAGATGGTTTGTGTGGTGATAGGAGGCGTCACATCTATCAAATAAAACGGTTTGATCAGAATGACGGCAGAAATCGTTTGTACTGTCCCTCCACTCCAAGAGTTTTCAAACTACATTTTATACAAAAACTTCATGGGGTTGCTGGAGCCTATCCCAGTTACTGTTGGGTAAAGACGGCCTTAACAGATCGCCAACTTAACGCTCACCTACAGGTGCTATGTAGAAACACCAATTAACTTATTAATAGGGCTGTAACGAGTATCCAGATGCTCGGATACTCGCGATCTGCTCCCGAAAGTCCGAGTATAAATATTCGTGACGTCCAAGATCGCTGATCTGCGATCTTTATAAATATAGTAAATTGTAGTAAAATATGATCAGAATATTATCTGTCAATGATGTATTTTTCTTCTGGAATTCAGATTAATGTATTATTTTAAGTTTACGAACTAAAACAAAGCCGAAAGAGCCGCGGTAGTAACAGGAAGTAAACACATCCTCGTTGCGGAGAAACTTCCGGTTTTCAAAGTAAAACTAGCGAGAGTTTTTTTCCGTTCAAAAACTGAGACAGAAGTTCTGTTCAGTGACATAACTTCTGAAAAAAATGAATTAGCTTTAACATCTGAGCTTTATCTCAGTGTTTACATTCTTTTGGCTATGGTAACTCTTCAACAGTTGAAGCAATTAACGAAACTTATTCTGAAGAAACGCAGCCTCGCGCTGCTGAAAGGAGGATGTAATCAATGTGAATCTGATGATTCTGCTGCTGGGGGGGAAAAATACTTTTTTCATACGGGTTGTACACCGAAAAATATTGAAGAACTTTGAGGATAAAAAAAAAATGTGGGGAACATTTTTAAGTTTTGTTGTTAAATGATCCAAAACAGCAGTAATTTTTATCCTCTTTATGTTGTTTATGTTACTGCTGAACTTAACCAGAAGGCTGACAAAAAAAAAAAGTTTAAAATGACAAACAAAATTTCTTTCTATCTGAATCTTTTTGGGGGTTTTTAAATCAATTTTGTTGATTCTGATCTATTGCTCTAATTAAATGTATAAATGTTGTTGATACAAATAATTTAAATTAGTGAATATTCTCATAGCAATAAACATTATATTAAAAAGTAAGAATCGTGGTTCAACTCGTGAATCGTTGAGCTTGATTCGTGAATCGTATCGGATCGCCACCTAAGCAACGATCCACAGCCCTACTTATTAACCTTAAAGCATCTCTGAAGATGTTGAAGCTTTTTGCTGAAAATGGTGATGCAATTGACTTTAACTGCTGAAGAGATTTAAAAAGCTATTTTCAAAATGTTAATTTTCCTAAAAGACTGGAAATGTCATTAAAGAACTATGAACGAGCGCTGAAGTTGACCTAAATATCTTGAAATTTTGTCGCAAAGTTGCTTAAAAATGCATACTACATGCCAATTTGGCAAATATTTTAAGCTTGTGGATTAAAATTGAGCTAAACAACTCCAAATTAGCCCAAAAGACCTTAGTGGGTGTCAAATTAGCCAAAAAAGCTAGCCCGTTGCTTGAATACTAGCTAAACTCAAAAATAGCCTAAAAAGTAAACTAAATTAGTAAAAAGTGTTAGACCGTTGTTAAAATAAAGCTAAACTCTAAATTAGTTTAAAAAGAAAACCTCAGTAGATAACAAATTAGCCACAAACGTTAGCATGTTGCTAAAATATTAGCTGAACTCCAAATTAGCATAAAAAGCCTTTGTAGATGTCAAATTAGCTAAAAAAAAAGTTAGCTTATTGCTTAAATATTTGCTAAACTCCAAAATAGCATAAAATTCATCAGTAAACAAAATTAGTTAAAGACGTTAGCCTGTTGCTAAAATAGAAGCTAAACTCTAAATTAGGCCAAAAAAATCTCAGTAGATGACAAATTAGCTAAAATTGTTAGCATGTTGCTAAAATATTAGCTGAACTCCAATATTTTTGAACATTACTATAAAAGATTGAAACATAGCCCATGAATATATTTTAAATTTTGTTGCTAATCTACTTAAAACATTGAAATTTAAATACTTTCTTATTCATTTCCTATGGGGCTTATTTTGATCAATATTTCCAAAACGATAAATTTTATAAATACCAAAAACACAAGCAGTAATATTCTGAACAAGATGAATGTTTTGATGCTAATTACCAGTCTTACTGACTCAAATCTTTTCACTGTGAGGTGATCACTTGATCCATTAAAACACCAAAGGAACCATAAAATAAATGGAAGCTAGGCTGTTTCGACCTAAACAAAGAAGTTTATTTTGGACTCGAGGTCACTAAAGGGCATCCATAACTCAACAGTTGTGAAGTTTACATCCCGTCTATGTGGAAAATGTGGAGAGTAAATAATTCTACATGTAGTGGCTAACTGTGTGTTCACATGTAGACTCAAAAATTACAAAAATACATGGATTTAAATGCTGAATCGGTTTTCTTATCAGCCTCTTTGATTGTGAATATTGCTAAAACTTCACATGGTTTCCCACTGTCTTAAACAGAAATGACTGATATATATAATAAAAAAAAGTCTAAATATTTGCTTTCCTCCCTCATGCAGCAGGTATAGCGATCCTTATCGAATCACATTAACTATCTAAATCTAAGATGCACGGTGGTGGGATTAATGATCAGCTTCCAGCTGGGTCCTTTCTGTGTGTTGTGTGCATGTTCTCCGTGTGCATGTGTGGGTGTTGTCGTGCGACAGACCGGTGACCTATTCACATTCACACAACTCTAGCAAGGACAGGCTCCAGCATGCCCGGGAACCTGAATGAGATAGATGAACGGATTCTGTAAATCGGACTTTTCAGGAGACATAACATTCAGACAGATGTTGTTGGAAACGGCAGCAGCTCCATCGTCAGACAGGTTTGCCTTGCAGAGACAGAATTCAGCAGAAAACTCTGTTATCTGTGAGATTTGCTGCCTCTAATGCTACAGTTAGGTGTTTTCCTTCCAGTCACACCAGATAGATCTAGATAATGACCTTCATCTGTTCTGTCGTACCTCTCTAACCCTCAAAGTCATGGTTTCTGTTTTTCAACATCTATTCAGATTTCATCATGTTTAGAGATAATAGATTTCCTGTTTTTAAGTGTCTGGTTTCTATACAGGCCCAGTCTCCACGGGCCCGATTCAAGAAGAACGTTTTGTTTGTGAACTCTAAATTCAGAAATTCAGAAATGGAGATAACTTAAACCTGTAAAAGTGGGTGAAACCAAACCTGTTTCAAGAAGTGGGTTACTAAAGTTACTATGGCAACTGACAACTGACAAAACCTGGTCTGGAGCAGAGTTCCCTGCAGTCTCCGCCCCTTTTTAAAGTGAAGGATGTTCAAATCTGAGTTCGTCATTAATATTTAGAGAACATTCACATTAGAGACGTCACGCAGAAACCAACATGTCCATTCATAGAGGATCATGTAGAGAGGAGGCTGGATTAATCCAAAGCAAATGTTATGTTATTTGAGGAGTGCAGTTTCCATTTCATCTTTATTTGAGCGATACTGTTTTCCAGGGACTTGCTATATATAATACCGAGTTTTCTTTTCCTCGTTTTAAACCCTTAACAACAGAAGTCTTTAAAACTCAAACAGTGGGATTGCCTGTCAACTCATCTACTGTGCCACCAAAGATATGACAAATGTTAGCTCAGGTGTCAGCGATGCTGCCTTTCACGGTGGAGGACGGAGTTTGAGTTCCACCCACGGAAGATGTATTCATGCTAAGAAAAAAAACTTTTCTGTTAATATTTTTTAAGTCTTGAGAAAATTAAATAAATCCTTTTCTTAACATATCCCAGGCAGCTAAAGTGTTTATTTTTAGTGTTCAGTGATATCCGTGTATCTGTATGAGGTGGGGGTGGGGGAGTTAAGGAAAACGGTCATTCATGCGATTACAGAGATGACTGGTTAAATTATTGACAGAATAAAAACCATTCCCTACTTAACAAGTGACAAAAGGAACATTCTGACATGATTTAGTTCTTATCCTGAATTGAAATGATTCAAATGTAGACGTATGCATTAGCTCTGCAGATATCTTCTCTCTCTTCTTTCTGTCACTGTGAAGTATGAAGCCCTAAAAGTGTTTGTTCCCGTTGCCATGGTGAATCGTGCTGTCTTTGCTCTGTTGATCAGGGCTTTTAATGGTCGAGACGCTCGCACCTGATTCTGGTTCTAACAACTTCAAGTTGATTGAATCAAACATTTTCAGATGTTCTGAAATTCTGAGTTTGAGAATTTTGAATCCACAGACTCTGAGTTCAGGTTTGAAACTCTAAATTTGATTAACCTGCTTCTTGAAACGAGCCCCTGTTATTTCACCAGTGCTTAAATGTTTATTTACTGATTTGATGCATTAAAACATCCTTCTAACCGCTTACAAAGTTCAAGATATTTGAGATGTTTGAGATGACTTGCGCCCCGCCTGGATTGTCGGGGAGGCCAGGCGGCTGCAGGCAGGGGTCGTCTGCTGTCAGGAGACGACAGATGAAAATTATCCCTGGGTTAATTTAATAGAGAAATAAATATAAATCATTTCTGATCAGCAGTCCAGCAAACTACAAGAACTGTCAGGACACTGTTTCCCACAATGCATTGTTTTGTAGTTATCAAGGCATCTTGCAGTCAGTCACTCCGCCTCTTTCTCACCATATTTTTATGATGATTGACATGTGGCGTCAGAGCAAAAACTACCCAAAATGCACTGCAGTCCGCCTGCGTGGTCTCAAACGCACCTGATGTGTGTGGATACGCTCATAACCGTGACCAAACTCTATTGTTGCAGAATCCACGTAAAAAATTGTTGAACCAATTGTTGACCGATCATGGAGACTAAATTAATAACCGATTTGTGTCCGGCCAGAATTCTATGACACAAAAAAAAAGCCTGGAGCGAGATTCATCAGATTTGCACCACTTTGACATTTGGCAGCGAACCTCTTCCAACACTAGATGGCGATCATGTGCTAGTAAACTGTAGAGGAAGCTTTCCCTGCTTGTTTAGTGTGAACACCACAGACTTGATGGGTCTTCAGGAGCCCACGTTCAGCGTGTTGGCGTGTCTGTATCTGAACTCCTGGAGAGTGTTGAAGTAAGGACAGCAGCTGAGAAGATCCACAGAAGAAAACTCGTTTCTGTTGGACTCTGTTCAGAGGAACTGCACAGCCTGAATCAAGGACCTACACTGCACTCATTATGCAAATCTACACATATAGACTTTGCAAATGTATTTGCATTTCAAATATGCTTCCATTTTCGTGTCAGACACTTTTAGCTTAGCACTCTCACACACAATTAAAGACGCATTTGTGGCGCCGCCGGGTAGACGAGTCGACGGCGTTCTGATCCTGGCGGACAGACAGCAGAGTCTGTAACGCAGCGTCTCCCCTTTCCTCTCTGCTGATATTTGAACACACATGTGAGACTTATGCAAATATGTTTTACATGTAGTAATCCAGTTCAGCAAGTAACCTAGCAACAGCAGAGTCAGCTGGTGAGAAGCATGTGCCTCCGTGCGCTCGGCGTGTGCCCGGATCGGGAGGAGCGGCGGCAGGACGGGAACCAGCATGTCGCCGGGTAAAGTTTTCACGTCCCGCCGGGTCAATCCTCCAGACTGCAGGATGATCTTTCGTGAGTTGCCTCTTCCTCTCGTGGGTCTTCCTGCAGAAATTATATATTTTAATGAGTTTATTAGTTTGGCTCTGTTCATATTTGAAGGATTTCTTTATAAATCATTGATGGGATTTACTGTTAAAACTCTTACATTTAAGTGAAAAATGAAGAACAAAAATCCCTTAAAGACCAGAATATTTGGAATTTTTTCCAGAAACAAGAGATATTAGTATTAAAGGTACATTTGAAAACTCAAGTCTTCTGGTTTTAAAATGCAGCTTTTGTGAAACTCTGCTAAACGTCTGGAAATTAAACAGTTGGTCATTCATTATGTTCAAATATATTCTAATATTTGAGATTCTTCTTTGGATCTGCTGCTGGTTTGCTCTTCACCGGTTCTCCTGAAAGCAGAAGCAGAAACGACACCCAAAGAATATGGCTGGGGGATATAGAAAGTTTTTATATCACAATATAGTAGTTTATGATATCACAATATAAATCAGATAACTATATTTGGTCAAATGTGAACGCTCTTAAGAGAAATATGTAACCATCAGCAGGTTATTTATTATTATTTTATATTTACTGAAGTAACTTGATGCAACAGTTTTTTTCTCAGATTACTAAGAAAAACTAAGCAGCCAAACATGTTTTTTACTGGCAAAATTTTAACTCTATTCTGAGGCATTTTACTTTAAACTTTTTCAATTTTTTTTTTTTTAAAGAAAAATGAATTGGCATAAAACTAATATATAAATGGTATGAACACGTCTTTATTATCATCGAACTGTAACTCAAATTCAAACGTCCTGAGGAAACAACTGATTTACTAGAGATTTCCTGATCCAGGTGATCATATTTTATATTAAATCATAACAAAAACAGCTGGGAAACAGTTTTATGTTTTGAATTTTTGTTATTATATAATCATTGATGTTAATTGGGCGGAGCATTCAGCCCAATATCTGATGGGTCACTGTTTTCAGAGCAACACTGGCTCTGTAAAGATGCTGCGAAAACACAATGGATTCAATTCTGTTATTATTTGGAACATTTTTATAAATTTCTTATGAATTAATTTTGTTCTATTTATCCGCTATATCTTAAAGACGAGTCTGTGAAAATACTGTCCAACATAGTCACAGACTCCAAATCAACACATTTTATTAATCCGTCTGTTGCTGCTTTAAGTGAAGCAACTTTATCTTCCAGTTCTGACCGGATTCATGGTTGCTGAATGCTCCAGGGTTTTATCCAGACGCTATACAGAAGAAATGACAGCGGGGTTTGGGATTGTCGCGTCGCGTGTTCAGCTAGCATGCGGTCAGACGGCGGGGGAGGAGAGGACAAAAGGAATTCACCTCAAAAAAGCTCATAAACAGAACGAATCAGATGCAAGCATTCACTCACACGTGCTGACCGACTCTCTAACTTTTACTCGCCAAAAAGGAGAAAACGCTCGCAACTGGCGATACCCTTCAAAATAAAAGTCTATTGCAAAAAAAGTTAAATCGCAATAAATATCGTTATTGCTTCATCGCCCACCTCTAAAGTTAGAAAATCTTTAAAAAGACTGGAGGGAAATTGAGGTTTGCGGCTCAGAGTTGCTGAAGAGTAATTGTTGGCGTGGAGAAATGGCGCCCGTCTTCACCCAGCGTTAATTTCTCTGCTGTTGTTTTTATTGGAGCTCAAACAGACAAAGAAACATTGACCTGAATCGGAACAAGCTGAGCAATCCATGAAGCTTAGAGATTCTCCATTATGCTAAACTTTATCTCCTCCTGCAACACCTCGGCTATTATGGACAACCTTTCAGTTCTGTGGAGGACGGCGGGGAAAATGAGGCGGGTGACCTTGATGTGAGCAGGGGAGAACGCAGAGGAAGGAAGAAACGATGATGCAAAAAGAAAAGAGGAGAAAAGGGTTGCTCTATCAGAACCGGAATACTCAGAGGACCAGAACCTTCTTACTGTGTCCAGAATCATAAATGAAATGGACAGAAAAGCATTGAGCGCTTCAAAAATCTGAAAAGATTTATTTGGTTCTAGTTTTGATTCAGACCGGTTCAAGTGAGCTGCAGTGGAGAACATTAGCATTTGATACCGTTCTGGTTTTGTAAGGAAATTAAGAAATCCACTTTGAAGAGTTGATATGTTTGCCTTTTACTGAAGTAAATACATATTTGATCAAATAGAAACCATAAAAAGTTCTGGTTCACACAGACCAGTTAGACCAGGGGTGGGCAAACCTTTTGACTTGTGGGCCAGAAAGGGTTCTAAAATTTGGCATAAGGGCCGGACAAGGAGCAGATGGAAGGAGTGATTTGGTAATTAACCTCATAAACTAAAAAAATAATATGGAATTTAGAGAAAAACATGCTTTAATTTGGATTAAAATTCACATATATTCATTTAAAAACAGAAAATTGGGGAATTTTATTTTCTAAATTTTGATTTTTGTTCTCTTTTTGGTGATCCAATGGGTTGATGTTCTTCAGAGGAAAATGCGAACTCAAAGAAATCAGAAAAATCACCTTCTGACTCAGAAAAAAACACACACGAACGCCAGAGAAACAACACCATTCATCAGAAGAAACCAGAAATACAATGAAAATAAAACAATAATTAGGATTTTTGATTCAATGTATTTTAATTTGGAGGGCCAGATTAAGGAGCTTAAGGGGCCGCATGTGGCCCCCGGGCCGTAGTTTGCCCACCCCTGAGTTAGACTCTCCTAATCTCTCCACCTGTAGATCTGGGGTTCAAACCTGCCGGGTTTCCAGTGAGAAATCGTCCTAAAACAAATCGGCAGGAGTTATTGATGGTCCTGAAGCAGCTGGAACCACAGTCACCAAGGAAACCACGGGGAATACTACACACCGCTACGGTTTAACATCCTGCAGTGCACCTCTGTTTATGAAGACGTGTGCAGTTTGTCAATGACATGGTTGATGATTTAGAGAGAAGCTGCTGTGATCAGAACACGGAGCTCTTTGGCATCAACTCAAGCCGAATCGTATCTACGACCACGAAAACACTATCCCCACTGTCAAGTACGGAGGTGGAAGCATTATGGTGTGGGGAGTTTTTATGTAGCAGGGCTGCAGCCAAGGAATGGCTGAAGAAGCATATCAAGGTCATGGAGTGTTCCAGCCCGTCTCTGGACCTCAATCCTTTAGAAAAGCTCAAGCTCAGAGTTGCCAAGCAACAGCCAACAAATCTGAGTGATTTAGAAGTCGTTTGTAAAGAAGAGTGGACCAGAATTCCCCCTGATGTGTGCAGAAACTGCTGATACAAACTGCGCTGATAATAAAGGTGTGGCCACAAAGTACGTAAGTCTTTCTGGTGAAAGGGTTCAAAAACGTATCTCCCTCAAAAAAATGCAAATATATGTATGTATATAAATTATTTAAAATAGAGTTTTGTGATTTTCTATCGCTCACTGTTCAAATGAACCTTAAGATGACAGACTGTCAATTTCTTTTGAGTGGGAAAAAGAGTTTAAATACTTTCATTTTTATATACTATAAAAATCAATTTTTTCTTGATTCCAGCAGCAGAAACGGAGACTCCCTGCATCCGTGAAGGCTTTCAAGCATCACTTCCAAACGCTTCAAATGCACTGCTGTCCTCTACCTCGCTAAACATCCCTGAGGCTTCTTTACCATTACAGAGGTGGAGTTAAAAACTGAGACAGAACTCTAAAATCCTGTTTATTATAGGAGGAATTGAAGATCTAACATGTAACGTGCCACTCTGATGGAACCTCTTCTGCTCTTTCTTCATCAACTTTTATCTGGTTTTTTTTCTAAGAATTAATTTTAGAAAGGCTTGAAGTCTCTGTCAGAATTTTAATCACATTTTATTTAATCATTTTGATGTAATATTTCAGGCTGAAATTAAAATAGATCATAAAAAGAAAACTGATGGAAATGAGTTAGTGCTGTCTGCAAGGGGGAAAAATACCAAATTAGAGGATTTTTAGATTACTTTTCATTTTGGTTTTTGATATTCTACTTATTTTTGCAAAAACATGTTTCTTCTCAAGTTTTTCAGGTTTTATTTTTTGGTAATTTAGATCATTTCTTACTTTGGTTGCTAATATCTGTTAGTTTAAAGTTGTAAATGTTTTAAGGTATTTGAGACGTTTCATCCTTTTATCAGGTTTTTTTTATTTTTTTACAAAGATCAATCCAAACTGGAGCCGTTAAATTCTCTCTGAAGTAAAGCACCATGGGACGTTCCATGTTTAGCAATTACAGTCCAGTTTCTGTTCTTCCTTTGATCAGAACGATTATTTTAAAAAACAGTTTTGATTTGACCGAACAGTCTTAACACGAAGACACATTTTGGTCAGGCTTCTGACAAAACCCCATTACTTTTCCCGCTCCAACTATATTTTTATTTATTGTAAAATCATTCTTATGTCGTCTTTAAATGATTACGCAGTTTTTACCAAATGAAAATCCTGTAATATTTTTTAGGACATAGTTCATCAGAAAAGTGTCGCTAAATTGCAGGAGGGACTCTTGGTGCAAAAGTTAGCCCACGTTAACATCCTATCATGCCTTTACCGCTAGCTCAAGTCACAAATTACAAATATCTTGGCATCTGGTTAGATGATACATTATCCTTCTCAACCCATATTCACCATCTGCAGTCAAAGGTTAAATCTAAAATAGGTGCTCTGTACAGAATGCGCTCCTCCCTCACCTTCTCTGCTCGACAAACACTGGTTCAAACAACCATCCTGCCCATCCTTGATTTTGGTGACGTTATTTACAGATCTGCTAGTAAGCAGTTGCTGCAAAAGCTGGACCCCTTGTATCACTCTGCTATTCGATTTATAACAAATGCTCCGTTCAGAACTCACCACTGTACACTTTATTCATCCGTGAACTGGACTTCACTATCCACCCCGAAAATGTCACTGGCTACTGTTAATTTATAAAACTCTACTTGGTCTTTCTCCACCCTATCTGCACCACCTTTTACATACCTCATCCTCTGTGTACAACACACGCACTTCAAAGCTGTTATTGTTAAGAGTCCCAAAATCCAGTTCTTCTGTTGGTTCTGAGTCGTTTCAATGTGCTGCAGCCAGAGACTGGAATGACTTACAAAAAACTCTGAAATTGGACACTTTTATATCAATAGCAGATTTTAAAAACCATCTTAATGACTATTTAAAAGATGAATGTTTTTGTTTCTCATAGTAATGATTTTAGGGTATTTTATTTTATACTGTTTTTGTTCTGATTTCTTTCTGATTTTATTCTATTGTATTTACTGTTTTTTGCATCTGATTCCTTTCTGTTTTTATTCTATTTTTTATTTTCTTAAATCTCTTAACCTCTTTCCTTTTCTCAAAAGGTCTTGCCTTTTGCCAGGCCACAGTTGTAAATAAGAATGTTGTTCTTAATCTGTCCTGCCTGGATAAATAAAGGTTAAATAAAAAAAAAATAAAAAAAAATAGCTTATAGCCCCTCACAACCCCAAGCTAACATAAGCTGTGCAACAAAAATGGCGAATAATATTGGAACTATGCAGCCGTACAGTTTTAAGACGGCTCAAAGAAAATGATCTATCTATTGGATCTATTTGTCTGCAAGTGCATGCATTAGAATTGTAGTGGAGCAGGGAGACTATAGTCTGCCCATGTATTGCCCATGCATTTTCAAAGCATGGCTTTTTTTTTTTGCTCCTCATCCAAAATGATTTGAATAAAGAAATACTCAAAAATGCAGTTCTAATCTCAAATTAGTCTTTAAAACATCTGCAAAGCTCCAAGTCACTCCATGACCACTTACACAATTAAAATAATTCCTATAGACGTTGATGCTGAAACTGATGGTTTACTACTGTAGAGAGTCTTATAGCTACATCAGAATTACGTTAAATGTGTAACGGTGAAAGAGTTAAAGTAGTTCAAAGATTGTGTGTTATTTCCTGTCATTTGTAACAGATCCAGTACTAAAGGGTTAAATGGAAACACCACATCCACACTGACTCAGGAAAGGACACATCAGTATGATTAGATTGCAGCCTTTGAGACTGTGAACCATGAAATTATTCTGGACACGTGGATGCAATTATCAGGTTCATTATTTTGGTCAAATCTCATGACAAGTAAAAAAAAAAAAATAATAATAATAATCTCATGGCTCCTTTGGGGGTTGGGTTGGTTCCCTTGTTGATCACAAATCTGATCAATCATGTGGTGTGCCTCAGGGTTCAATTCTTAGACCTCTGATTATAAACTTGTACATGTTCCCTTTAGGTCAGATCTAGCACATTAATAGTGCTTCATTCAACAATATGCAGATGACACTTAACTTTACTGCATGTAGGTTTAACACCCGACCACCATCTATTATGCTCTGCTGCTGTTTAGAGCACATAAACCTCTGGATGCAGTTCAATGTCCTTCAGTTACACACTGAAAGAACGAGTCATTTCTTTTGTGAAATCAACTGAAAAGTTGATTTCTAAAGGACGAACTATTGAGTCAAAAATCTTTGTGTCAAAACAGACCTGAGTTTCATGTTCAGATAAGACTTAGAGAAGATGAGACGCTCCTGTCTACTCATCCATAAATACGCTTTTAAAGCACCGCTGCTAGTTTATAAATAACTTAGTAGTCCCAAATGCCTGTCAGAGCTGTTGGTTGCTCAAAAACCCAGCAGAGATCTGAGATCTGCTGGAAGCCATCAGCTGGTGAAGCATCGAGTCCGAACCGAACAGAGAGAAGCGTCTTTTCTGCACACAGATGGAAACAGCTTCCTATGGAACTTACATGTTCACCATAATTCTTTCATCGGTTTAATCCACTTCTATCACTCATTGTATTGACAATCATTCATAAGGACTCACTTCAACTCCAGTGGAAAAGTTCTGGAACCACCTTTTCAAAAGAAAAGAATAAACTCTTTGGACAGCCTTCCAAAATATGTTGTCTTTTAAACTTAATTCTATGTGACATTTTTTTTATTTAAAAATACTTTTCCAGTTTATTTATTATTGGATTGGGCACGTTTTCATCAAATTACTGTCAGCTCCACTGACTCAAACCTGTTTAATCTGAATGAAGGCAGTGAGAAAAGGTTTTTAATATTGATGTAACCATGTTTTTGTTGGGTTTTTACATTATTTTTCCTAATCGTACTGAAAATATACTTAATCAAATGAGAAAATTATATGACACGTGTTCGAGGTAGACATTTTTTGTTGATGGAAATAAATATTTGAACATTGGTAATCTTTTATTATTTAGTAATCAGCCGCTTACTTTGGTCAGGTAGCTGTGCTCAATCGCTGATTTCACTGCTCAGCTAGTGGTGATCAGCCACTAACTTTACCTCTCAGCTAGCTCAGCTGCTAACTTTACCTCTCAGCTAGCTCAGCCGCTAACTTTACCTCTCAGCTAGCTTAGCCGCTAACTTAGCCACTCAGCTAGCGGTGCTCAGCAGCTAATTTCACCGCTCAGATAGTGGTGATCAGTCACTAACTTCATCGCTCAGCTAGCAGTGATCAACCGCTAACTCTGCTGCTAAGCAAGCGATGATCAGCCGCTAACTTTGCCGTTCAGCTAGCGGTGATCACCCGCTAACTTGTATTGGTCAGCTAGTGGTGTTCAGACGCTAACTTCGCCACTGAACAGTATGGAAATTAATCTTTGGAAAGGTTCGGATGTTGTCTGTTTTTGGACGCGAAACACAGCACCTTTTTTTTTTTTTGAATAAACTTTATTGTAAACGCTAGTTTCAGTACAAAAAAAAACGGTGCAAGAGAGCTATTGATATCCATTATAGATTTATACAAACAGACGTTATAAAATTAAATTAAGTGAAAAATAAAGTACATTAATATGCTAGGGGTGGGAACAAAACCAAAGAAAAAGGATTAAATGAGTAAATAAAAGTAGGATTGATCAGACATTGTGGGCGGAACACAGATACAATGCAGAGGTCAGGATGACCTCCAAGTAGAGGCAAAAAGTGGTGACTTGGAGATCGAGGCGTCTTACTTCCGAGTATAAAAAAAATGATGAAAATAACTCATATTTCATAAAAATTGTTATTTTTTGTGACAAAGGTAATATACGATAATATATATAAATATAGTTTACTCTAAAGACTTAAGGAAAGCATGGCAGAG
This sequence comes from Oryzias javanicus, assembly GCA_003999625.1. NCBI lineage: Eukaryota > Metazoa > Chordata > Actinopteri > Beloniformes > Adrianichthyidae > Oryzias > Oryzias javanicus. The sequence goes on from CM012447.1 coordinate 1,964,858, forward strand.
GTGGAGATAAAGGGTTATTACCAAAATGTTAACATGAAGATGGAACTATAAAACTGAAGGAACGAGGGCTCTAAGTTGACTGAGACAGTGAGTCAGAAATTACCCCCCATGCCCCTCTCAGACTTTGCCTTTATGATGGAGGCATATTTCCCCTGTGCTGCTCCCTCATCACACATTGACGTTCTGCTTCTCAATCGAACATTTCCCTTCCGTCGTTCTCCGTTTCAGCTTCTCCCTCCTCCTCTTCCTCCTCAAACACGGCAGGTCTGAGCCACTTCTGTCCCCCTGAAAAACCCTTATTTTGAAAGGGTTTCCCCCCCTCACAGGCAGAACTGATTGAGCCCTCTCCATCATCCCTGATTCTCTCGGGATCGTGGCACTTTGGTCTCGCCGTTCACTAAGCCACTGCTGAGTTTGCAGAGTGTGTGAGAACCGTTTTTCTGTATCAGAGCCAAACAGTTCAATGAAATGAAAATGGATCATTCATGACAAAAAAAACATCTTGGTTGTTCTGCCTGCTTCTCAGCATTCTTATCTTTGGCGGGCACAGCGGGAGGAGCACGCCAGCACAAAGCCCCGCCAGGCCCACATCCACACGCGTCCCCCTCTGCTGTCGCCACTGCCTAATGGAGCCTTTGAAGCGCGGCGTCCGGGCACGCGTCGGCAGATACCAGACAAACGAAAACGTGCTCATTGTGCCACGCCGCCTTCCGCGAGGTCTCTCTCCGGGTTCTCCGCTTTCGCTTTTAGAAACGCATATCTGACCACACCGTGTATCTGCAGTCAGACAAAGACACTATTCAGTAGCAACAATACCCACAATGCCTTGCTGTGTTAGCCCATTACAGTGAAAGCCAAGACTGCGGCAAACTTGTCCAAGTTATTGTCTTTGCCTCCCGAAGCTCCTCCATAAAAAACGGGAATGAACTGCTACCAATCGCAAATTCTCATTACACAGACAGTTTGTCACAAATTGCTTTTTTTTTAAAAGCTCAAAATGCTTCCTTTTTCTGATTAATCTTTGTAATAGAAAATTACTTATCAAGGCGTGTCACTATTTACATGAAACTGCTGTCTGATTGGTTTTTGTTCATGTCTAAACAAACTGTATTTTATAAATAAGAAAGAAAATGGAAAAGACGGCAGCATTTATGAAAAATATTACCAATGGGGGATGGTTAGAAAAATGACAAAAAAAAAATTAAAGAAAATACTTAAATATATCAAATCTATTTAACGTCTCACTGATCCTTTTTTATTTATTTTCAAAGTGTTTCAAGTTGTCTTTTAATTATGATTGTGCTGTTTTTATCCATAATTAACAAAATTACCTCTGAGTTGTGGGCGGGACCATTGGATTGAAGCAACTCCGCCCCCCTGGAGCTCGTGCTCCGCCCCCTGTGTTTTACTCACAAATATGTTCTCTTTCAAACTGTTTTTTTTTCTACTCCTGATTTCAAAATGATCTGAAAAACAAAATACTCAGAAATAAAATTACTAATCTTAAGTTTTCTAACTATATGTCCTCAGTCATTAGAAAAATGCTAACATTTCAAAGGTCTTATACCATTCTAAATCAACTTTTTGAGCTTTTAAGTGTATTATACTGCTCATTCCTCTATAATGAACCCCAAAGCGGTTCACACATTTCTGAGTAATCCTTGAAAAACCTGCACTCTCAGTACCCGCCCCTCCCATACCCATGAAAACGAGCGGATCCTCACATGCTGATGTCACAGAGTGAGACAGCCCCTTTCAGGAAGAATCTGCTCTGACAGCTCCGCCCCAGTCTAACACCAACACTCAATTTCTCCACAGAGCTAGCAAAAAAACGTTCATTATAAATACACAAAACTGCGTTTCTGGGTAATTTTTTGTTTAAATCGTGATGGATCCGAATCAGATGAAAATGTTTGTAATGCAGAAACTGCCATTAGCTTAAAGCTAACAGACTGTAAGCCTGTTAAGATTAATTTAATACACAAAGTTAAGTTTAGGTTCAAAGCAGCTTCTCTTCTTGAGAAATGTATTGTCAGTTGGTTTGACTCAACACAACAACAAGACGACTAACGGTGAGTTCAAGTTCAACTTGTTCTTCACTTTTTGATTAACATTTAAAAACACAATGAATAAACTGAAACATAAATCTGGAGACGGAAACTCTGGGAGTGTCAAACTCCATCGCACAAGGCGCCAAAATCTAAACCACATCTTGGGTCGCGGGCCGAACAGGGTAAATATGTAGCATTCTGCGATAACTAGTGTGAATGCTGTTAGCTGAATTTAGCTGCTGAAGATGCTACTGCTGATAGCTGAAGATGCTGAAACTGACAATGCTAAAATATTAGCTAAATGTAGCACATCTACTCATATTATAGACCAGAAATTTTTCTTTATCCTGGTTCTAGAATTTTTTCAATCCGTGCAGTACAAGCTAGGAAATTTTCTGGACGAAAGTTGAAGTTCACAAAACCAATCGTCAGCTTTTTTAAAAAAGTTAATTGTTGTCTAATTTTCCCGCTAGTCGATTACAGTTGATGTATTCTTCATTTCCTCTAAATTTCATGAGGATAAAAACAATTAGCAGGTACTGTTTTTTCATTCGCAAGCTTCTATGTCCAAGAATAGAACGCTGGAACATGAGGTCACGTGACCGAATCTAGCTAACTGATTGGCTGCAAGCGATGTCTACAGGCATACAGAGCAGATTTCTGTATGATTATTTGATAATACGGAAATGAATATTGATTTAATACCAAATTTGTAATGTAATTGTTGTAGTTTGCTTGATTAGCTTTCCAAATATATCCCCTTTTCATGGATTGAACAAATAATGAGAAAGTTATGACAATTTAAAGACTCTAATCTTTGTTTGTGATCACAAAGGAATAAAATAATACCCTGTCATAACTTTCTTATTCTTTGAACTATCGTAATGATCTTTATACTGTTGGAATGGTCTCTTTCATCCATTTCCAGTGATATAAACATCAGAGCAATCCACCTAATTTGAAACTTTTTTGTCACATACCTACTAAATGCCAAATTAGCCTAAAAAACAACAAAAAATAAAACCAAGGTTAGCCCAAAACAGCTAGCATGTAGCTGAAAGATTAGCTAAACTCCAAAATAGCCTAAAAAATCTTGGTAAATCCCAAAATACTCAAAAAAGATAGTTGAATGTCAATTTCTAAAACTTTAACTTTGACATTTTTTAACATAATTATGAATAATTAAAAGGTAGGAATATTATTCTAGAATAAATCAACTTAAACCTTAAAAAACTTTCAATATTTTACTCTCAATAAAATAAAATAAAATCCCTAGACTTTGACACGAGATCTACATTCTAATTGGACAAAGACATACAAATGTGTTGTTATTTCTTGTACTGATGCCTTTGGTTCCAAAGGTAAAATATTCTAAATATATAAGAAACAAAACCTTCTTTTAGTGATATTCATAGGCAGAGAATCACACAGATCCGTGTTTGTGGATAAAACTGGACAATTCTTTCCACGCCGTCTGATCATGCGGCGTGTAATTAAAACCAGCACGTCTGCATTATGTCAAACTAATGCGGACGCCAGTCAAGGAGAAAATAAATTTAAGTGGATTAGAGGGAAAAATGTCTGGAAAAGAAAAAAGTTGGTCAATTAAAAATCTTTATGGAGTTTGTTTTTGCAGGAAAAACTTTCACTTTATCTTTCATTTTTTATTAAATATAAGTGTCGACGACGCTGATATTTTCTTCAAACTGAGAAAAGCGCCTTTCAAAAGGAAAAATATTCACTTCAGCATTTTCCAGATGTTGACTCCACAGATGTGACGCAGCTTTTGAACCAGCGCTAACGCAGACAAAGGAAAGCAGCGGCGGCGGCGGGGGGGGGGGCTCAGCTGTTAGTAAAAGTGGGTCAGAGCAGCTGGCACGAGCGTTTGAAGTGAAGCGGCTCCTGACGGAAGGCTCTAGAACGGCGCCGTCGATGTCAAAGCCGACGTTCCACCCTGACAGCACCTCCAAGAGCTTCGGCTGAAACGTTACTCACTATTTCTGTCCGCGCCTGGAGGAAGGGAGGGGGGAAAGGGCAAAAAAAAAAAAAAAAAATGGATATGAAGGAGAAAGAGAAGACAGGAAGGGAGTGTGGTTTTAGATTGTGGTGTCATTTGAGGTCCTAAAACTGGAAGTTGCAGCTATTTCAGGAAAATGGCTGAAAAAGTAATTGATAAATACTAATGAATGGAGTGTTTCCAAGAAGAAGGAAGAGGGAGAGACACGAGAAGAGATTGGTCGGGAGGAAGGCGAATAAAAAGGGAAAATGACAGCTTTCAATGTGTGTTTTCCATCTGTGCGAATGTGTCTCTTGTCATCCTGTGTGTGTCGCAGTGACTGACAGCTCCGAGCTGGCAGCTCGCTGCAGATGAAGACTTCATAATAAACAGAACGCGGTTTCATTTACTCCTCCAGGCAGAGCAGTACTCGAGTAACAGGCAGTCGATACCCGACCAACCAACACCCAGACGATCGCGATCGAGCGCTGACGGGAAAGAAGGGGTTAACGTGCAGCCAGGTGCTGAGACGCTCTTTATTAATTGCTCATCAGGAAGTGTGACCGACTCTAAAATAAGTCAAACGCCCGGCGGGATGGAAACCAGCAACAATCCCGGCGTAGTAATCCATCCGTCTGTGAAGGGCTCAAAGACTGTCTCCAAATTCTCCGGAGAGCATGATTATTCTATTATGTTTTATCATAAAACAAAGGAAAACATGTCAATCTTCCTTTTGGTGATGAAACATCAGAGAAGACGAACTCCAAGATGAGAACAACTCCCAGAAAAACAACAACAGCCTCTTCAATTGCAGTTTTTGATGTTTTGTGTATGTTTAATGTATTTATCTAGAATTTTCCACCACCAAGAGCTCAACAAGATTCACACACAGACTCATCCAACACATTCTCTCTCCAAACTCGTCACATATTGACGTTTGGTTGAGGACTGCTTAGACGTTTTGGGTGTGTCTCCTACTCGTCGTTTGTTGACACGATACCATTAAATTGATTTAACTGGTTTATTCCGATTGTGAAAAATACAGGAAAAAAAAACACAAATATTTCAAACTCATTACAGAAATAATCAAATGAATTGATTAGAAAATAGAAAACAAACAAACAAAAACAAAACAATTATTAACTAAAGTCAAGTACAGTTTGATTGATTGATTGATTGATTGATTGATTGATTGATTGATTGACAAGGAGTGGGAAGAAGCAAACTTATATGATCCCACCCCACTTCATTTTACAGTTTTTCATAGTTATATAATCCAGTTCTGATCAAATCAAATGTTGATTATTGATTAATGTCATAAATGCTAGCTATTTTGGCTAATTTAGAATTTTTTTGAGTTTTTTCGGCTAATTTGGCACTTCGCTAATATTTTGTCTAGCTATCCGCTTCGGTGTTTTCATTTATCAACTTCAGCATGTTCAGCTATCAGCTTCAGTGCTATTAATTTAAGCATCTTCACCGTATAATCTATTGCAGGTAATAATATATATATAGTTTTTTAAATGTTTTACTTTTTCTGTGAAGATTACAGAAATTGATTGTTAAAAATTTTGCTACGTGTGGCTTTCCGGAAAACCATAAATCTGGCTGTGATTTTTACACTTTTTCTGTTAGCGGACAAACCGCCCCGGCCCGAATCAAAGAAGAAAACAGTTATGTGACCCTCAAGAAAAAGTTTGTAAATAAAAGATTCATTGATTGATTGATTGATTGATTAATTGATTTATAAAATAACAAAATCTGAACAATCTTTTATTCTGAATAACTGTTTGGTCGTAGAGACGACGTGTAAGTCACATGAGCGCTAAAAATAGTCCGGTGGCGTGTAATTCAAGAAAATCGTATGTGTGTGCAGGGACTGAAGAACAGATGGAAACTGAAAATAAATAAATAAAATAAACACATTCAGCTACCAGGAGTCTTACTTAAAATATGGATTTATCACAACTGGTGATTCCCACACACTGAGCCTGTTAGCATAATGTTCAAACATTGAAGGTTTCAAGAACTGATGTACTGGTGTTTTTATTAATATAAGTGAAGCTGAGCTGAATTCAAGTGTACTGCCGAACACCACGACCATTACTCGGGACCGCGGTATGGGGCTGACCACAAAAAAGGTTAGGGACTTAAGTATTCTTGCTAAATTTATTCTCAAGAACACGTAAAATAAACATTAAGTATACTATTTTTTGCTAAGGTGAACTTAGGTTTAGAAACCAGTCTTAAAAATTAGACAGACATTCATCATCCTGCTGGAGGCAAATCACCTGCATATAGAGTGAGAAAAATGAGAAAAACATAACTTATTAACATAATTATGAACTAGATATATATCATTACCTGCGATAATGTGAATGCTGTAAGCTGAATTTGGCCGCTAAAGATGCTAGTGATGATAGATATAGATGCTGAAATAAATAGCTAAAAACACTGAAGCTAAAAGCTCAAAACGGTGAAGCTGAAAACACTGAAGCTGATATAGCCAACTAAAATATTAGCTAAATGCCAAATTAGCCTATAAAACAAAACAAAAAACTTAAGTTAGCCAAAAAGCTAGCATGTTGCAAAAATATTAGCTAAACTCCAAAATAGCTGAAAAAAACTGAAAAAAGCCCTGAATTACCAACAACAGCTAGTGAGTAAATATATGCTCAACTCCAGAACAGACAAGAATTATTTAAAAAAATGGAAATTAACAACTAGCATATAGCTGAAAAATTAGCTAAACTCCAGAATAGCCTAAAAAACGGAAAAAAACTTCAATTACCCAAAACAGCTGGTGTTTAAATATTAGCTAAACCTCAAATCAGCGTAAAAAAAAAAAGAAAAAAATAACTAAAAAACAAAAGGGTAGAAAAAAAAAAAAAATAAAAAACCAAAATAGCCAAAAAAAATCCTAGCAGAATGCCAATTTTAAAACCGTAACTTCTTAACACAATTATGAAAAAAAGGCAGGAATATTAAAACCAAAAAAAAAAAAAAACAGCTTTATTATCCAAACGCAAAAGTTTAAACCAGAGTAGAAAAATTATAGGATTTAAATAAAACTACTAGTCTGAAAAGTGCTTCTCTTTTTGAGATGCTTTATTTGGTGCAAATGAGTTACTATGGAAACATCTAGGCTTCACACAAAAGGACTTAAGTTGATGTAAAAAGCAAACATTTTACAGAAAATCCACTCCATAGAACTCTCAAAAATGTATGAATCTACTATATTTGGATTTATAGGAAAAACGAATGAATTTTGCTGGGTTTTTTCTTGAAAGGATCCAGGTGCTTCTGCTGTCCGGTATCCGTTCACGGTGGGCTCTGACTCGCCGAGGCCGGCCGTCATGGCTGCAGCAATGACACAGTTAGATGCGCCGGAGCTTCCTGGGTGGCAGCTCTCATTCACCTAATCGAGGCAAACAGGCCACGCTCTATTTCATGATTATCTCAGCATCTGTCCCTTATCTGTGAAGCCGGCGCCAACGCCAGCAAGCATTTAGAGAGTCCTGTGAGCTCGAGCCTTAACAGCCATTCTTAACTCACTTTCAGCAAGTTTAGAAGTGAAGGCTGTGGACTCCAGGACGAGTGAGCCAGCTGAGCACACGTGCTTCATTATGTTGTTAAGGAAGATGCTGCATTTAGGGTCAGCTCAATAACCAACATGATTGAGTTACTGACAATGTAGACTGTTGTCCTTTGTGGACGTCCCACCGCACGAACACAACAGGACAAGGACGTTCCTGTTAATCATCTCTGATTCACTTATGTGGAGAAATCTGGATGTTTTGATCTAATGACCAAAACAAAAAACACGGTCAGGAAAGGTGATGGAGGACCAACGGGACCTGACGATGGACACCTGTGGAGCACGGGCTTTGGCAGGAAGACCAGCAAAGATCTGAAACCAGAAGTGTCAAAGTCAAGGCCCGGGGGCCGGATCCGGCCCTCCAGGTCATTTCGTGATCCGATGTTATTTTGCGTTTATTTCTAACTTGTATAATTTTGACAAAAATATATTTTTTACTGAGAGTAAAATATTGAAAATTATTTAAGGTTTAAGTTGATTTATTGTGAAAAAATATTCCTGCGTTTTTATTATTCATAATTTTGTTAAAAAGTTAAGATTTTAAAAATTGGCATTATAGCTTTTTGGACTATTTTGGCATTTACAACTATTTTTAAGGCTATTTTGGAGTTAAGCTAATATTTCAGCTACATGCTAGCTATTTGGGCTAATTTAGGCTTTTTTTCTTTTTTTAGGCTATTTTGGTGTTCAGCTACTTTTTGAGCTACAAGCTAGCTTTTTTTGGCTAACTTAATTTTCTTTTTTTTAGGCTAATTAGCTAATCTTTTAGCTCGGTATCATCTTCAGCATTTTCAGCTATCACAATTTCACAATTATGTGAAAAAGTTATGATTTTAAAGCTTTAAAAATCTATTTTTCATGGTAGCAAAGCAGGTTTTCGTTTTGTTTTTTTTTTACAAAACTCAGGCAGGAGTTGTTACAGGCGAGCGCAGGAATGCCTCCACGATCGTGGAAATTTAACACCATGTTACTCTGTATCACACCGTCGCCAAAGGATGGAAAGGAACGTCTGCTGCTCCAACGTAGACCAGGTCTGGCTGTTGTTTGGAGGGATCAGACGTGGAAGTGTCTCTGATCGTTGACCAATGGCAGAGGACCCAACATTTTGTTTAGAAGAGTCAGGCGATCATACATAAATAGAAGCTTCACTGTCACTGAAATACAAGACAAGAAGCAGAGATTGATGACTTGCCAAAGACAACAGAGTCAAATAGGAAGTCCTGGTTTCTAAGAAGCCAAAATCCCACAAACTGCTTTTTGAAACAAAATGTATTACTCAGTCATTCTACTTGACAAAATAACCATTCTTGCTCAACATCTTCTCAATGATCCCTTTTTTTATTATATTTATTCTCTTTTTGAGTTATTCAAGTTGTAAATTGACCAATCAGATGCCTCCATGAAAGGACGTGACGTCATGCTGAAGGTTCAGAACTCTTTGTTGACAGATTCTCCCGAGCCAGCTTTCAAGGGGTAATCTCCTGATTGGTGAGAGTGGTTGTGAAAGAAATGTTGACTCAGATGGATTTGGACCAATCACTGCTCACCGATGTCGTCTGGTTCCAACATGGCAGCGTCAAAAGGGCGACTGAAGTCACTTCACTTAACAATCAATAGTTTAAACAAATATTTATGTAATTGTTAGTTTGTTTATTACATGTATCAACATTATAAATATTTAAGTTTTTTTTTAAATTTAGTTATTTATATTTATTTATTCTTGTCGGGGTACACAAAAACAGATTTTCCTGCTGCACTCCAATGCAATTGAAGACTGTGACAAATTTAATTGATTGATTGATTGATCGATACAGAAGTCACTATATGGTAGTTTAGTTTGATGACAGGTATAACCAGATCCTGTTGTTCTGACATTGACTTTTACTAAATTTTCTTTTAAAACAGAGAATTTAAAAAAGCATTAACAAAACTACTAATTCTCCTGAAACACACACACCTCAAAACACTTCCCACAATGCAACTGTGTCTCCAGAGAGAGGTCAAAACGTTTCTCGCTTTTGGAAAGCAGACCTTAAACAAACACCTTCGCTGATATATTTATATTTTTTTGTGAAACTAAATGTTTTTGTGTATAACAACGCGCTCACACACTTTCTAAAGAAGCGCACAGACATTGGTAAATACATTCAGATGCTCTCTGCTGCTCTTATCTGCCCTGCAGTGGGAGGCAGGAGATCGATAAACACGCCTCAGCTGAAATACACAACACCGCTTAGGGATTCCCTGCAGGCCCAGAAGGACAAGAAGGCAGGCGACAAATGGAGTCTGTGTGTGAATGAGCAGTAAATGGCAAGCGAGAGTCAGAGGTGTGGAGTGGGACTAAAATCCTTGATTCATCTGTGGAGGAGGAGTTGGGATGAATGAGAAGAAGGTCATGTGACCACTTTCTGCCTTTGCATCGGTCTCCGGCTCTTGGAATATTTGTTTAAAGTTGAGTCAAAAAAATGGCGCCAATAAAACAGTTTTCAGAGAAAACGACACAGATGATTGGGTTTTTTTGGTTTCAAACTACAGTTAGATTGGGTTTAATTCGGTTTATGATAAGTAGATTTTCTCTTCTTCCTCTGATTTTACATATTTGGGACCGCGTGTAAGGGCCACCATAATTTTTTTTTAAATAATTATATGAAAATATTCATAAAAATATGAGAATAAAATTTCTAAATCTATTTCTTTAATCTAGTACAATTATGAACGTATTACTCAAGTAATAATAACTTAATTGTTGTACAATGATGAGATTATTACTCTTATAAAGTTTATTCTCATAAAATGTGGAATTTTTTTCTTAATTTTTAAAATAAAATTATGTCTTATTTCTAACAATTTTATGACTTTATTGTCATAAATGTTTTTTCAATTTTGTAATGTTTTGTAATTCTGCAACTTCATTCTCGCACCTTAATTTCCTAAATTCTCAATTTATGCATTATTAAATTTTGAGTTTATTCCCATAAAATGTTGACTTTTTCTAATCATTTTACAACTTTATTCTTGTGATTTACGACTTTTTTTCTCTTAACTTAATTTCCGTAATTTTTCCATAATCATGTTAGAATTTTATTTTCATAAAATTTACTTTTTCTACATAATTTTATTTTCGTGCTTTTTTGTAATGTTTTTGTTTTTTGGTATCTCTCCTCACCAAACCTACTCAGTTGTATGTATCAGATGTAGTTTTCACTTTTCACTTTTCAGTTTGATTGGACCGTTGTTCCACCAACAAACAACCCAACTTTGATCGTCAGAGTTAAAGATTGGAAGAACTCTCAATCATTCTGGATGGTTCTGTTGCAAAAGAAACTGGTCATCTGTACTCAGTCCACAAAAGGTCTTCAACCTAAAAACAGAATCCATATCTAGACTTCTTGTCTAGAATGAGTTTTTTTCTAAGAACAGTCTGAACTCTGCTTTATGTCAAGAACTGTTCAACAAATTCATAAATCTTACTTTCTTTTTTCTCGTTCTTTCAGGTGAGACTGGTGCAGCCCTGTCACGCCCTCAGCGCCCCCTTTCGGCCCGGACGGCCCACCACGCCCCGGCGCCTATGAAAGGGTACCATGTCAGCCGCAGCATGTCCCAGCATTCCTCTGGTGGGGGAGGGGGAGGGCCGTGTCACTGCTCCCCCGAGGACTGCGATGGCCTGGGTAGGGACTACTACCAAGGGCACGGCGATGGGCACTACTACCCCGCGGGGGGTCCAGCGGAGGCTTTGGCCCTGGAGAGGCACCACTCCCATTCACACTCGCACAGTCACTCTGGAGGGGGCACTTTCCCTCGCTCCCACCCCAGCCACCACCCGGCTCTGCATTCCTTTGACTCTTGCGAAGAGTGCCTGCCCGCAGGCCACGGGGGAAAGATGCACCGCATCCCCCCCAACTTGATAGATCAGTTTGAGAAGCAGGTACCGTTCCATCCCGATGGCTTCCACACACTGCAGTACCAGCGCACGGCCAGTGGGGGGGCGGAGCAACGCAGCGAGAGCCCCTCCCGCATCCGCCACCTGGTCAACTCTGTCCAGCGCCTCTTCGCTAAGTCCCACTCCCTGGAGGCTCCTTCCAAACGGGAGTACAACGGCACAAGGGGAGACTACCGAGGGGAGAGAGGCGGAGGACACAGGAGCGCAGGCGAGGACGCCCACTACTCAGGCCACCAATCCCGCTCCACCCGGAGGAGCAAGTCCCGGGAACGTAGCAAGAGCGGAGATTCGCGGCATGAGTCTGGCCGCCGCCACCGCAGCCGGACGGCGGGCTGGTGGAGCTCCGATGACAACCTGGACAGCGACAGCAGCTTCTTGGTCAGCGGCGGGAGACGGGGGTACCCCAGCGGACACGAAAGCCTTGACGCTGCCATTCAAGAGCTTACCATGAAGAAGCCAAAGGAGCGAGGCGGCGGGCCGGGATCTGGAGAGTGCGTGGCCTGTACCACAATTGCCCTGGCGGGGGGGGAGGGAGGAGGTCATCATGGACACCAAGGTCACTCCCTGAAGAGAAGCACATGGTCATCCATGACTGTGAGTCAGGCCAGAGAGGTTTATCCATCAACTAGAGGCGGAGCTTATGACAAGGCCCTGGTTCCCATGGAGAGCAAGCTGAAGGAGAGAACCCTCCACTACCTGCAGGTTAGTCTTTAATATGATTTGATGATTTTATCCCTTCCGCTCTCCTAGGCTTGTTTACATAAAAGTGGGGTCATCTGGACCCCACTTTTTTTTTTTCAATGATTGTCGATCTTTATTGGTGTCCAATGACAGACATGAAGTCTTGTCCACGTTTGTCATGGAAGGGCTAACTCCTCGATGTAAGGGTGGGGTCATTTGGACCCCAAAAGAAAGCACGAGGGTTAAGAAATTAACATTTTTCATATAAGTAAAAACATTTTAAAAATAACTGAGGAACATTTCAAACGAGACATTGGGTAGTATACCATTTCTGCTGTCGACGTTTAGCTAGCTCAGTGGTTCCCAAACTTTTTTCTGCAGGGCCCCCCTTTTTGAAGATTAGAATATTTTCGAGCCCCCTCACCCCCCCACACCACACCACACACACAGACACAAACATACAAATCCTTTGTTTCTAAATTCCACTGGACTTTAATTAACATTGTAAGTCATACAAAACGGCAATGTCTTCCTGCACAAAACTAAAAAAAAGACAAATCATCTTTACAATTATTAAAAGTGACACTGCATCATGTATCATCACATTTTACAATGTAATGGTGTTCATGGCTTTCAACACATCTTCTTGTAAACTTCATTCCTGCATGAAAGTGGCCTTTTACAGTTTACCACCTCTCTGAAGAAAATAACAAAATCCTGAACATTTAACTCTGCAAAAACCGCATCTTGAATGTCCACATCTTTTCAGTGACTGGTGTGGGCTTGCTTCATGCTGCAGATCTTCTCAAATCGGGGCTGCAGCTGTGAGACTGCTACTCTTAGTTCATTTTCAATGTCCAGCTTTGATCTGTATTTATTCTTGATCGAGGCCACAGCAGAAAAACCTATCTCACATAGGGTTGGGCACCGATTGGATCTGATGCGGTTCCGGTGCTACCGCGGTTCTTTGGTTTCGGTTTCGGTTCCCTTTCGGTGCTTATTGCGGTACTTCAGTAATAAAAAATAATGCCTTTATCTTCCTAAATCCAAAGCAGAACGGCTTCAAACAAGCGCAGACTCCCTCCTGCCGTGCAGCTGTGCGCACACTTCCTTGAAATTTTAGCCTGACATTTTATTAAATTAAATCAGGAATGTGGCATTTATTTGCAGTTGTTTTTGGGCAAAAGCAATATTTTATTTCAATAAAATAAGGCGGAAGATAAATGTCAATCACACGGCTGCAAAGCGCAGCAGATGATGACGACCCGCTGTGGTGGTGGGCGGAGCCGAGCCGAGCTTTCTGGATCATCAGATTCTTTGGAGCATGCGAAGCCGAATAATTACACTTAGCTATTGTAGAGGAACTGAACTTTTATTACTTTAACTTGCAGACAAACTCGAGAACAACTCTCCGCACGCTAACGTGCGCGCGCGCCCCTCCCCTTTCCTTTCTCTCTCCTTTTTCTCTCTCTGCGCAGCACGCGCTCTCTCTCTCTCTCTCTCTCTCTCGCTCCTCTCAGAGCGCGCTGCTCCTCACATGCACACGCCCCCCCCAGCTTCGTAACAAGCTGAGATGCAGAAGTTGGGAGCGCTGTCACAAACGTGTCCATGCTGTTATGCTAGCATTGTAATTAACCTGGGAAGCCGTAGCCTTGCCGCGCCCCCCCTGCAATACCTCTGCGCCCCCCCTAGGGGGCGCGCCCCCCAGTTTGGGAACCACTGAGCTAGCTAGCTATATTTCCCGTTGATCATGTATAGCTCCATTCTGTGTGTATTACAAGAACACTTTTAAATATGTCTGTGATTTAATTAAAGGGCTGTATAATAAAATCGATTTTAATCGATTAAAGGTTAATAGATCAATAATCGATTGATAAAAATATGAATTGATTTAGCACATAATGCAAAAGTTTGCAAGATGGATGCTAACATTTAATGGAATTTCCCATGGGATGGCTAATGCTAACGCTCGGTCGACCTAAACATACATTTCTGACTAAATAAACAGACATAAGTTTTCCAAAAGTAACCAGTTGTTGTCTAAAACATTGTTTTTTTTTTGCTCATACTTTCTTCTACTTCTAAGATGTAATGCTATAGCATGATCGCCACCTAGTGGCCAAACTGAAACGTCCTCCAGGAGAAGAAGAACAATGTTCACAGTGTTCAAAATCTGAATATTTTAGTTAGAACTTCTCCTTTAGAGAATCCATGTAACACTGTGATAATAACATTAATATGAATTCACTAATACATTATGAGAACTGTATCAGATTAATTTAATATATTGAAAAGATATAGTAAATTAATGTATTTCATTTAAAAAAATGTGTATAAATATGTGAACTAAAAATTGATTTGATTTGAAGAATCCAAAAGAAATTAGAATCTAATCATTTCATTCTCTTAGGAATTGAATCGTTTCTGGAAATTATAATCAATTCCCCAGTAATTAGGCGTAAACTCTCTTTGTTTTATAAAATGTGCAGTAATTGCTAAGCGTAAGTATACTACAAACGGTTCCATAATGTGTTTGAATTTGATTTAGTGCATTAACGAAGCAGGATTGAGCCGCATAGACATTAAAAAATGATATTAATACCATTTAGGCGTCTCTCCAAACGCGCTCCCGCTTCCACTAAAGCTTTTAAAAAAAAGCCTTTTAAAAAATCCAGTCAGTCTACAAAGAAAGGAAATTGCTGCCAGGGTGAACGTGTAAAGATAGAGAGTTAAAACACTCCCACGGAAAATAAAAGGATCCACACAAACCTCCAGCTGTGCTGAGCCGGCGCCGCCGTGCTGCCTGTGTTTCTACAGAAACAGCAGGTAACCACACGGGTCCCTGGTGGTTCTCTGACTGTCAAGCTTTAGACACAGCTGAGGTCTGCAGATAGAAGCCAAAGCAAGGTCGTGTGTGTGTGTGTCTGCTCTCACCTGTACTTTAGCTTACCATCACATTCACACCTCAGGACACAGAATAAAGTTCCCGACTACATTTCTCCAGGCGGCGGTGGTGGGGGGTGTCTCTGCTCCACAGCGTTACAGCTTTACCTGACCCAACTCTCCGGGACGTATACTGGCTTCATCATGCGTGAACATCACATTTTGGGTTATATCCCCACGTTAGTCCACCATCACTCCCTCTCTGGCCCCGCCCAAACCTCCCCACCTTACCCACCTGCTGCTCTGGTGAACCTCTTTCTGCACAAAAACTCTTTTTGGGCTTTAAATTTGGCACCATTTGTCAAACCAATATTATATATAGTCAAAGAAAAAGCAAAAAGAGGAAAAACGGGGAGAAGGAAGTGATAGAATATACGATATCTTATTATTTATTATTGTTTGTTAAATAAAAATTATTAAAAAAGATTAGAGATGAGTATCGTTATCGGTACCACTCCTCTTATCGATACTACTTATCGATCCGGTATTTTTATTGATATTTATCTGTGTGAAAACAAGAAGGGAGAGAACAAAAAACAAACTATGTACACCGAAACATTTTATTTTGGAGAAAATTAAAGTAAAATATGTTCATTTAACATCCTTTGCAACGGTAAAAAAAGTTATCGACAAATACTCATTTATCTTAAAAAGTGCAGCCGACTTGCACTCTGTTGTATTTTATCTGCGTCTGAGGTTTAGGTTTTTTTTTTTTTTTGTTTTTGGCCACATATTTTAAGTGTGTACTAAATTAAAAATCAAGAATTAGTCCCTCCCGAAGTCTATTAACTAGCGTAAAAATGAGACATTTTTATTAGAGGTGTCAGGTAAAATCGATTCACACTCAGAATCTAGATTCTCATTTTTTAACGATTCAGAATTGATTCTAGATATCCAAGAATGTTTTTTTTCCCATATTCTTGCATTTATATTTTCATTAATGGCTCGAACCTGCTAGCTTACTTGCAAGCCGCAATGTTTGTCCCGAAACGGCTACCGTAGTTTGTTTTCTCTGGAGGCGAGTGGAGCTTACTGAGCGCGCTACGCTACAACATGAGAGAAGAAAAAGAGATTCCTCCTGTCCCGTCATCAGTGAAGGCAAATGTTTGGGCGCACTTTGGTTCTTCATATCCTGCGTTAAAGAGCTTGACGTGTGCTAAATCAAATATTTCTGGAACACTTTAAATGTTCGCGCTCATGTCTCGTCCCATCACCGGAGATTCAAGTTTAAAAAGTCTTTCTCCGTCTTCAACTGTTGAAATCATCCGTCCCTCCAGGATTTCGTAATGTTGTGATTGCAAATATTAATGCAAATCCAATCAAACCCAGATTAGTTGCTCACCTTGCAGCTTTTTATTTTCACCTCAACTTTACTGTAACTTTGAGAATCTACCGTGACAACAGTCATGGATGATCACGTGACCGTTTCCCTTCAGACTCCTCCCCCGGAGCCGTGCTGTCTTTTATTATTTTTTTATAGTTCTCTGATTTTTTTCTCTCGAAAACGGTCAAAAAAGAGACATGTTAAACGTAAAACTAAAAGTTGTATTCATATTTTTTCTGTAAAGTTGTGCACAAAATTTAAATGTCTGCACAACTTTATATTTATGAGTACAGATTTCATTTTTGCGAATACAAAATATTATTTATGAATCCTTTTTTTTTTTGACAGTTATCTTACCCCATAGACACTTTCCCTAAACAATCAGTGCAATTAATAACTAATGCAAAGAATATCAAGCAGACTCTTCACTTCAAAGAACAACAACAATGTTGTATTTTAATTTATTTTACGTTGCATCTCTGGTCATTTATTATTACTGAGGCACAATTTGAATGTTCAGTCTGTTAATATAACTTCCTGTTTTCTACATTATTTTGAAAAACAACACTTTATTCACCTGCTCCTCATGTCCACCGCTGGC
This sequence comes from Oryzias javanicus, assembly GCA_003999625.1. NCBI lineage: Eukaryota > Metazoa > Chordata > Actinopteri > Beloniformes > Adrianichthyidae > Oryzias > Oryzias javanicus. The sequence goes on from CM012447.1 coordinate 1,981,992, forward strand.
TTACATGATCAATAACGCCGCTAGATGTCTCATTTGGAGGCTCAGATGCTGCACAACTTCCTGAATCTGGTGTATTTTAGCGCGGCGTTTGGACAGGTTACTGCTGTTACCGCCCTGACGATCTGTGTTTTTGTTACATTAGAAACTACAGACACACTTTGGACCGTTTTGCTTGTGCCCGCTCTGACATCTGTGCGGGTCTGTTGTCACTATCAGCAGAGATGTGTGGAGAGGGCGGTCACCCAACTAACATCAGAGAAGGATTCTTCTTTTTTGTGTTTTTACTCTTTATTAATTCTCATCCGCCACAAACTATTGGTTTGGTAGAAACTTGGAGCGCAAAGTCAAAGAAGAAGTCTGGGACTTTTGTTTTCACAGCTCTGTTCCTTTAAATGTCCTTTTTGGTGTCAGATTTCCTGTTTCCAGATTGAGATTTACAGTCAGATAAACTCTCTGCATCACTTCCTCTGAGGAGCAGACAGCTGCTGTAATTAACCAGATTTAATACAAAAAACTGTGAAACTGAAATGACATCAAATACAGAACAATATTCAGTAAATTAACCACTTATTCAAATATAAAAACTAATAATGACTGAGAAGGAAAGTAATACTAAAAGATCGCTTAGCATTAGCATTTTGACACATTTTTAACCATTTAACTGCTTGCTCAACCGAATGGTGGGAAACATTTAGAAAACTTTTTTTTTTTTTAATTGATTGTGTGTATTACTCCCCAAGGTACGGAGCCCCTAAAAGGCAATTGAAGAAAACAAAATTGAAGTAAAAAAAAATATTTTTTTCCTTTTACCAAAAGGGGAAATAATAATAAGTTAAAAAGAATTCTGGTTAGTAACTGGTGCGCATCACTTAGTAGAACTAACCAGAACATACCTAAGTATTTAAAAAAAAAAATTACTTAATTTCTTTTTTTTTTTTTTTTTTTTTACAACTTTAATATTTAGAAAAACAAGTTATGGTTACTAACCAGAACTTGCTTTAATTACTTCTTCTTTTTTTTTTTTTTTTACGGAGCCCCTAAGTATTTTTAAAAAAAAATTACTTTTTTTTTTTTTTTTTACTTGATGTTCCTTTAGGGGCTCCATCCAATAAGTCCCAGAAAAAGAAAAAAAAACACCTTTTTTAGCGTTGTTCTTTTTCTTTTTTGGTAGTTAAATGATCAATTAGCATCATAAAATGTCACAAACCACAAATATTGTTGACAGCATTTATATTTACCCTAAAAACTCACTCATAGTGCTGGAAATAAGTGGATGGCTCCAGAATGAACAGCAAAAACCATCATTACTGCAGCTCTGAAAAACTAGCTGTTTACTTCCTGCCACCTATTGGCTGAACACAAAATCACAGGCACAACTGTCGCCCTCTAGCGGTGTGGAGGAACATTACAAGCATCTCCAAGTTACAATACATTCACCCGATCGGGTACAAACCGCAAACATAAAAAAAACCACAAATGACTGAGAAGGAAAGTGATACTAAAAGATCGCTTTGCATTAGCATTTTAACACATTTTTAACCATTTAACTGCTTGCTCAACCGATTGATGGGAAACATTTAGAAAACTTTTTTTTTTTTTTATTGATTGTGTGTATTACTCCCCAAGGTACGGAGCCCCTAAAAGGCAATTGAAGAAAACAAAAAAATGTTTTTTTCCTTTTCCAAAAGGGGAAATATTAATAATGAAAAAAGATTTTAAAAAAGTTAGTAACTGGTGCACATCACTTTGTAGAACATTTTTCACCAGAACATTTTTTTAAATTCAATTAAAAAAAAAAACTAACAAAAAAAAACTAACCAGATTTTTTTTTTTTTTACAACTTTAATATTTAGAAAAACAAGTTATAGTTATTAACCAGAACTTGTTTTAATGACTTCTTTTTTTTTTTTATGGAGCCCCTGAGTATTTAAAAAAAAAAATTACTTAATTTTGTTTGTTTTTTTTTTTTTTTAACTTGATGTCCCTTTAGGGGCTCCGTCCATACCAAAGCAATAAGTCCCAGAAAAAAGAAAAAAAAAAAGAAACACCTTTTTTTGGTGTTGTTCTTTTTCTTTTTGGGTAGTTAAAGGATTAATTAGCATCATAAAATGTCACAAACCACAAATATTGTTGACAGCATTCACATTTAACCTAAAAACTCACTCATAGTGCTGGAAATAAGTGGATGGCTCCAGAATGAACAGCAAAAACCATCATTACTGTCGCTGCATTTTCTGTATGCGGAAGCAAAACGGTTGCACCACTATCCCGCATGCGCGAACCATACGTCACTTCCGCTAAAGCATTTTATGGTCTTTGGATGGTACCAACAACAATAAACTCGTATGATGTTAATACAGCACTTCAAAAATATTTATTATAGTGAAAACATTCACTTATTGCTGAATAAACGAAAGGAAAAAATGACACGTTAAGGATAATAACCTTACGATCTTGCAGTGACTATCACGGACTACAAATGTTTTCTTCTTCTGCAGTTTTACATGACGGCAGTTTACCCCCTAAGCTAAGAGGAAACAGCGCCACTTCAAAACACTTATTTTATCCGGTAATCCAAATTCGTTTTTAACAGTAACTCGGTGGCTTTTTCTCGCACAGTAATCTAGTCAGGAGAAGCTCTCGGTTGTTGAGAAAAACGTAAATTCTTGTGAACAAGGAGTTTTACTGTTTGGAAATGACTCTGTCGTATAGTAGGCGAAGAGCGGAAGTGATGTATGGTTCGCGCATGCAGAGTAAGGGGTGCAACCGTTTTGCTTCCGCATACAGAAAATGCAGCCACACCTACTGTAGCTCTGAAAAACTAGCCGTTTACTTCCTGCCACCTATTGGCTGAACACAATACCACAGGCACAACTATCGCCCTCTAGCGGTCTGGAGGAACATTACAAGCATCTCCAAGTTACAATACATTCACCCGATCCGGTACAAACCGCAATCAGTAATAGTCTTCTTGGTAATCATGTTTACAACGGTCGGGTCTTCCTTGTTTTGAAGCAGACGCCACTCCATTAAATCTGAATCCCTGAGTTTTCATATTTCCGCTTTGTTGTGATTCAATGTGAAAATATTCAACCGGATTGAACATTCAGCGTCCGCTCAATGCGCGCCTGATTTGTACCTAGAGCTCGCTTAAATAGTTGCGTAGCAATGCACGCTCACGTGCGTTCCAGACACGGGAAGATCCTCTGTGCCAACATGGAAGCACAAAAGCAGAAACAGGAAGTTTGATGCTCTGCAGCAGCAAACCGGATCAAACTAACTCCAAACAAAAGTGACAAAAAAAAGCATAAGAAGAGAAAAAAAAATCTTCACAGGTCTGAATTGGAATAGTCAGAGGCAAAGTGACACGACAGGTTTTTCTGTCTCTGCGTCAACACTCATCACGATGTGTGGCATCAGATCTCCCCACCCTTTGGCCTGTGGGCGCAAGATAAGAAGAAGAGATGATGGAAAAAAGGAAGAATAAATGAAGTCCGGAGACGCAGACTGAGGTGAGGGGATGCAGAGAAAGCAAAACGAGCTCTGGAATAAAAAAGAGATAAGGGAGAGGATGGAAGAATCAAATAAGGAAATGAGAGATGTCAGGACATTAGTCTGAGTCATCTTTTATGTGATCAACCAAATAAAAGCAAACTCAGCTGATCAGAAAGGCCCGGGATTCTGGTTCTGCTCCCTTTTTTGTGGTTTTCTTCAGACACAAACATAAAATAATACCAAAAAAATGTTAAAATAAGTGAAAATAAATTTGATATTTCAAGAAAAAAAATGTATTGCTGATATAGAGTTGGACCGGAACATAAACTGAGCTTCATTTCACTCTTTATGTTTTCTTTTTTCTTATTTTCTTATGCTAATGACCACACTTAGCATGTGTTGGAAGAGAAACCACATCCTAATCCTGTGTCAATATCTCAACAAATGCTCTCGCTTCCTTTGTTTTTTCTACTGAAAAATATTTTTTAAAATCATTTTTCCTACAAACAGTCAGAATGTCAAAAAACGATGAGTTGGGAATGAGAATGTGTTGGATGGACACGGGGAATGAAGAAAGACTGCAGGTGGAAAAGGAGCAAACCTGTACAGAGCAAGAACCTGCACGGAATATCAAGGTTATGGAGAGAAAGTGTTCATGCGTTTGTTTTCTACAAGCACCAACATTATTAGATACACCTGTCCACCTGTCCATTACTGCACATTTCTAATCAGCCAATCACATGGCAGCAACTCAGACGATAGGGTCAGAATTTGAGCAACATCATGAAAGCACAGATCCATCTTCCTTGTATCAATGGTTCAGGCTGGTGGTGGTGGTATCATGGTGTGGGGGATATTTTCTTGACACACTTTGGACCCCTCAGTACCAATGATCATAGTTCCATCACCACAGAGTGTTGTTGTCCGTCCTTTATGACCACAGTGTTCATCTTCTGATGCTCATCATCTCAGACCGGTTTCTTCAACATGAGTTCTCTGGACTCTGATGACCTCCACAGTCACCAGAACCCAATAGAACCTTTGGGATGAGGTGGAACATGAGATCGGGATCATGGGTGTTCAGGAACTGATGCTGTCGTGTCAATATGGACCAAACTCTCTGAGGAGAATCTATGCCAACAAGGATTGAGGCAGTTCTGAAGTTTATATTAATTATACATTAAAATGATTTTTTTAACAGCTTTTATAAACTTACAGTTCCAGTTTTATTCAAAAATCTCAACTCCAACTCACAAAATGTTTCTGTTTCTGATAGAAAAACTCTGATGAAACTCCTTTATGTACAAAAAAATATTCTCAGGTAAAAAATGTCCCCATCTGTGGTTTAAATATTTCAATAGGACTTTGATTTATTTGCTTCTTGTCAAGAAGTGGAACCCTGTTTTCCTTTTCAGGTGTTCTTTTGTTGTGGTGTTCATTTTGTTTTTCCATCAGAAAATGATTTGTCTCCTCATCCGTCACGCCGCTGTCAGCCGCTGAGGTCTGCTGTTTTTCTGCCGGTCTGCTTCGTCTCCTCGCTTTTCCTTTTTTCCCAGCATCCCGGTTGTTTGTTTACTTGTTTTCTGTCTGTCCTCTTCTTGCTTACGCGGCTTCTGTTTCTCTGTCAGTGCTTCTCCAGCTGTCAGAGTTTCTCTGTCTCTGTAAGTCCGTTTGTCCCTTTTCTTTCTTTGCTCTTCTTGCAAGCATGAGCATGTTTTAGCCAGCAGTGGTTTGTTTGTTTGTTGGTTTGTTTGTTTTGCTCGCTGACCCTGTGAGTTGGAGGATCTGGACTGTGTTTCTGAATCATTCCTGTCCTTCTGCTGAAGGTGTGAAATATTTTTCAGCCGTGAAACATATTTCTGTCTTTGGACTAAAGCAGAAGTTATAAAAGAGCCGTTTTCTGTTTCATTTCAACAATTAACAATTTCCTCATCTCACCTTTCTAACAGTTACAGCTTACCACACTTTCATAAGTTCATCTTTCTAATGTTTTTCGATCACTTTCAACCCCTCTCAGGTCCCCTCGGAGGACTGGGGAGGGGGGTACGGCGGCGGCGGGGCGGCGGACAGCGGGGGGGAGATACCGTGCCGACGAATGCGGAGCGGCAGCTACATCAAGGCCATGGGGGACGACGACAGTGCCGACTCGGACACCAGTCCGAAAGCCTCACCCAAGTCCACTCTGATCGCCCAGAGGGAGGCCTTTAGACGCTCTATTAGCATGGATCAAAGGTCAGAGGGCACGGAGGGAGGTGTCAGAATATTCTCACTGAGGTGAACCAGTGAGTTTAGAAAAGGGATGAAAAAAATATTCAAAAAATATTTCAAAGGGGCCATACTAGAATTTTCTTAAGCCTTTCAGAGTGAACTATATCCATAAATTACCTTTAGAACACAAAAAAAACATGAAATATGAGTTTTTTCCCGGAAAAGCTCCGCCTCCTGCTGCGTTTGGCTGCCGTCCCCTTCATGACGTCATCCTAAAGTCTTTCTTTGTTTTTCCCACGAAATCAACAGCAGCCAGATTTTGTCAAAGATGGATTCACACACCCCAAATCTGCCTTAAGCGCCCCATTGCTCCACCGGTTCACAACACAAATACTCTGCACGACCGGGCCCGACCCGACCTTTATTGAAGACAGTCTAAGCACTCTGTACTTAGACTGGGGGCGGTGCTGGCAGAGCAGACTCTTCCTGAAAGGGGCGGTCTCACTCTGTGACATCAGCATGTGAGAACCCCCTGAATTCTGTGGGTGCTGCAGAAGGCGCAGGTTTTTAGATAATTACTCAGAAATGCGTGAATGGATCAAAATACTGCTTTGCAGTTCTTTATAGAGAAGAATGAACAATATAATACACTTAAAAGCACAAAAACTTGTTTTTTCAAGGTACGCCCCCTTAAAAATGTCATGAATATTTTAGTTGTTTGGTTCCTCATGAACCCAAACATGTAGAGCTTTTTGAAACACATAAATCCGATCCCTCAACATCTTCCATACATTGTAAGAAAGATAAACACAGACACCGCTCCATGTAGCTATCAGCCTAAAACGGGGGGCAAACTACGGCCCGTCAAAATATTTAATCCGGCCCACCAAACTGAAATCAAACATATTGAAAATCCTTATTAATGTAGAATTTTCTGGTGTCTGTCCATGAATGTTGTTCTACAAATGAAGTGACCTTTGTTCAGGTAGTTATTCTACCTTCTTGAGGTGTGTTTTTTCCAAGTCGGATGATCATTTTTCCGATCATTCCATCCCTACATGAACGCAGCATTGTTCTAAATCTTCGTTTGTCCCCTGAAGGACATGAGACCGTCGTTGAAATTGCTCTAAAATGAGAAAAAAGGTCACAGTTTTGAAATAAAGCATGCTTTCATGCAGATTCGATCTTCTTTCTCCTGTAAGATGGATGACCAAAACGCTCTGTGCATCTACTTCTGCTCCAACCCTTCCTTTAAAATATTAGAACCCTTCGTGGCCAACAACTGGTAAAGTTTGCCCATTTCTGGTCTCAAACCATTAGCTGGTAGCTCCTCCCACATGCGGCTGGGGCGTCAAGCTAAGAAACGCATTTTTGGAAAGGCGGCGAGCAGAGAATTCTCCGCACAGCGATGGAGAGGCGAGTGCAAATTTGACGTGTGAACTGCGTTCGGTATAAATATGTTGTTGACAACACTTTATTCATAATCTTTTTCTTTTGCTCAAGTCGTTCAAATTATAAACTGGCCAATCAGAGGCCTCAATAAAATCAGACGGTCTCACTGAACGTTCAAAATGTTCCACAGTGTGGCCTTCTAACAAGCTCATTCCTGATTGGTCAGAGTGGCTGCCATAGAAACGTAGATTTAAACGAATTTGGATCAATCACTGATCTGTGTAGCTCCAACGCAGAGATGTCCAGATCGCAAAAAAAAAAAAAAAAAAAAAAAAAGGCGAACGAATGTACCCGATTTGGTTGGAGCTGGAAGTCACACTCACTCAGTCCAGTTCTTGTGTACAGTCAACTGTCTTGTCCCATGAGTGCAGTCCAGGCTGGGCTTTGACCGGGTTGGGGGTGCACTCCCAGCAGGCCCCTATTTTTAGGCCCTGCTGTCACATGGGATAGGCTCCAGCAACCATATGATCCCAAAATGGACTAAGCAGGTTAAAAAACAAATGAATCTTTGATTTGGATTCTTCTGTTGAATGAGACGATGATCATCAAACCTTCAATAAAAATGAGAAAAGTGTCTTTCAAACATGAGCTGCAGTTTTGATAAATGATGTGAGTCTCACAGAAGAGTTTCTATCTCTCATTTATTGAGAGAAAAATGAAGCATTTTCAGGTTAAGAGGTTTCCTCATGATTTCAGTTGTATGTCTGAACAATTAATGTCATAAATGTTTACTTCTTTTTCTTTTTTATCCTGACTTTTGCACAAGGATTTGGGTTTCATAACCATCAAAGTGACTTAAATTAGGAAAAATCCATCTACAGTGTATATCGGGTCAATATTTTGGAATATAATAACCAAACTGTGCAGATGTATTTGATTTTCTTCTAAATAAATGTAGATTTCATCTTTTGGATGGCGTAATGGTAAAACTATCTTTTCTAATCCCTTTTGAGGTGGTTGCTGGAGCCTATCCCAGCTACTGCTGGGTGAGGAAAATGAGAACTTCATTTTTCAAATGTTATTTTGGTCTATTTCTGCATTTCAGTGGGCTGGAATGATGAATTCTTCTGTTAGTTCCAGGTTTTCCTGTAAACAGTGCACAGATTCCTACCCCAACAGCCGCCCCGCGCCCAAAGCCCACGCCCGCTCCCGCAGCTACACGCGCTCTCTGACCAGCTCCCAGGTGAGAAATGAGACAGTGGGACCGGCGGGAATGGAAACCGCGACCCTGACGCCTCTCTCCCTCCACGGTCAGCTCGGCGAGGCCCTCAACCATCAGTTTGAGACGGTGTGCGAGACCATGTTCGGGGAGGTGGAGTCACAGGCCGTGGAGGCGCTCGATCTTCCAGGCGTGTTCCGCACTCGCAGCCACAGCTACGTCCGCGCCATCCAGGCCGGCTGCTCCCAGGACGACGACTGCCTCTCCGTCTTCTCCATGTCGGGCCCCCAGGGAAGCATCAAGGCGGGGGCGGGTGAGTCCGACAGATGGGAGAGAGAGACACAGAAGGAGTTTATATTGTCTAAGCATCTAAGCTTTCAGCCTGATCTTCTGTGTTTGTATAACTCTAAAGGCACAAACCGCCGTACATGTGACTCCTCCTGCTCTTTGTTTTCTCTCATCTCCCCCCTCGCCCGCCGCCGTGGCGTGATTGCAGCTTTCTCCGGCTCAATAATAGGTGCAGGAACATCCGTGATTGTGATGAAAGCCCAGCGTCTCCTGCTGCTTTTGTCTCTTCTGCCCTCTTCTCAGCAAAGTCTTCTTCCCTCATAATTTGGCCTAATAATCCCCCAGCTCTTCTGGTTTCCTCGTATATTTGGCATGTATTTGTGGTTTCTCAACGCTTTGCAGGGTTCAGATTTCCATCCAGCAAATCCCTCAGAGGTTTATTAAAGGCTGTGAGAAATCTTCATCAACAAAACACCTTTCTGAATGTGAGCACACAGGAGAGGATAGAGCTTCTTTTAGCACATAACTGAGCATAAATATTTAAGAAGCTGTAAGGCAGGGGTGTCAAACTCACACAGGGGGCCAAAATCCAAAACACATCTTAGGTTGGGGGTCGAACTGCATAAATGTTTATTAAAAACTCAAAAACTACATTTTTAAAACTTTAAAGCCACAACTTTTTCACATAGTTGAGAACTAATAATAATAATAATAATAATAATAAATTTTATTTATATGGCGCCTCTCTTGGCACTCAAGGTCGCCTTACAATACATGAATAAAAGCATAAAAACACAGCAATAGCATAAAACATAATCATTAAACAACAGCTAAAATCAAAGGTTAGACATATATAGCATTACCTGTGATAATGCTAGTGTGAATGCTGTAAGCTGAATTTGGCCACTGAAGATGCTAGTGCGGATAGCTGAAGATGCTGACGCTAAGAACCAGCTAAAATATTAGCTAAATGCCAAATTAGCCTAAAAAACTAAGTTAAACTAGAAAAAAAAATTGGTTATCCAAAACAGCTAGCATGTAGCGGAAATATTAGCTAAATGCCAAAATAGTCCAAAAAGCTAGCAGAATGACAAATTTTAAAGAATTAAAACCATAACTTTTTAACATAATTAAGAATAATAAAAAGGCAGGAATATTATTCCAGAATAAATAAACTAAAACCTTTAATAACTTTCAATATTTTAATCTCCATAAAAATACATAAAAGTTAGAATTTTTTGGAGGGCCTTGACTTTTGCACATGTGCGGTAAAATAAACTGTCCAAAGGTTTTTTTTAACTTGTTTTTTTAACAACTAGTGAGGTTATCTTGAGGTTAGATCGTCTCTACATGTCTACCTAAAAAAAAAAAAAAAAAAAAAAAACATTTAAATGAAAAGAACATCCTCCTCCTCTCCCAACTTCTTCTCATATTTTGCATTAATTTTGTGTGTTTTTTCCCCCAAATAAATAATTTTGTTTTTCATGATTTTCCTCTCATTCTGTCCTCATGATCGTCGTCTAACCAAGGGTTCTCAAACTCTGTTTACCTTTGGGCCACTGAAGGTACAGTCTAGCTGAGTCTGGGCCGTACGGGGTTCCATTTGTGCCAAAAATATTTTGTTGCCTCCACTGTGTATGTCTTTGATCCATTCTCTATGTCAGCAGTCTGCAACCTGCTGCTCCAGAGCCACATGTGGCTCTTTGACCCCTTCATTGTGGCTCTCTGGTTAATAAAAACACAACAATTATTAAGGTACAACAGAATATACTGCAGGATTTTCTATTTTTTAAGGATTTTTAGTGTAACTAAAGGTTCAAATCATACCTTAAAAGTCATGTAATTAGCTCTAATTAAACAAATTTCAGACTGAGATAGACCAAAAATAGTCAAATAAACTGATTATTGTAATTACTGTTGACACTAAGCTATCTACCACCACATTTGGTGCACTGAGATGACAGAGTGTCAATTGCACAGGGGTCTAAAATTCAAAACACACTTCGTGTTGCGGGCCAAACAAGATAAACTTTTTTTTTTTTTTTTTGGTTTATGGTTGATTGTTCATGCCCTTTTTTTTCTTTCTTTTTTTTTTTTAAACAAGGAAACATACATTAAACATACTTTGGGCTTGAACAACTGAAACACAGTGAAGAGAACAATTCTTATATAATCTGTTCCTTTTTCCAAAACAAAAACACACTAAAACTACTTTTTTAAAACCATAACTTTTTAACAAAACTATGAATAAAATATTCAGGAATAATATTCCAGAATAAATCAACTTTCAATAATTTACTCTCTGTAAAAATATATTTTGTCAAAATTATATAAGTTAGAAATGAGCGCCAGATAACATTGGGTCATTAATAACAATAAAATAAAATGATCTGGAGGGCCGGATCCGGCCCACGGGCCTCAACTTTGACACACGTGATTTAGAAGAAATGGCATGTTCTTATGTGCAGGTTTTATTTATCAAAAAACAGTTTATTTATATATATGATGATAATAGTAACAATAACATCGATGGTCTGTATAAGTGTTGACTGTTGCAGACCCCCGGTCCATGTCTACTGAACAAGCTCATTGAACTAATAAACAATATCTTCTGCATGTTCTGTGAAAGAACAGGAGCTAACGACGCTAGCAACTGTTGCTAAGGACTTTTCTGACGACCACATCCAACAACAACAGCAAATGAAGAAAATACTAAGCTATCATCAAAAATGCGTGGACATGCAGAAGAAATTGCTTAGTAGACATTGAACTTTCGTTTTAAGGCCAGTTTGAGACCCCTGGTCTAACCTCTCCGTCTTCCTCTTTCCTCTTCCTCCTCAGTCTTTCCATACCGTAAAGGCGCCCCTCCTCCCCTCCCGCCTCGCATGTCAAAGTCTTCGCTCTCCGTGCGAGCCCAGAGCAGCACCGAGTCCACCCAGGACGCCTACTTTCAGGGCAGCGGGCAGATGGCCCCGGGCGCCGGTCCGGGGCGCCCCAAGCACCACAGCAACTCCATTGATCTGGGGAGCTCCGACGGGCCCTCAGGTCGCGCGTCCAGAGGAGGCTACTACACCACCAGCGGTCCCGGCCGTTTCCGCCAGCACAGTAACTCCGCAGAGAGCCTGGACGGGTTCAGGGGGTCGAGAGAGCTGGTTCCGTACGGAGGGGGTCCCGGCGTGAGGACCAAACACAGCTGCTCCGCCGACAACCTGCTGGAGGGGCCGCCGAGGCCGGCCAAGGAGAGGATCGGAGGCAGCCTGGGAAAGTCGTCCTCTCTGACTCAGAACAACATGATCCTGAGCAAAGCGGCGGGGCAGGACGACGGGCGCGGGGGCAGAAAGTGGAGGCCCTCCATAGCGGTGCAGGTGGAGTGATCCGCTTTGTTGAAGATGTAAAAGGTTTTTTAACAGCTAGAAAGCAGCAGTTACACTGTAAAAAGTGAAACAGTTGATTAATTATTCGTAATTGCTATGATTAAAATACTAGTTCTTATCTAATTAAAACATTGAGTTTTCATTTATTCGTTTTTTGTTTTTCCAAAGATTAAGTGATTCTTTTTTAAGTTCTTAAGACATCACATTTTCGGTTTTATTACCACAGTAGTCAATTTTCTTAACTTTTATTTCTCTTTCAGATAAATAAAACAGGCATATCAAAGGACAGCTCGAGTCCTAAAGAGTTAAATCGCTGAGCTAGCATTTAGCTTAGCACAGTTAGCTAAAAGCTTAATATTAAACAGAAGCAAAAACTCTCTTTTTCTGTTGAAATGCCTTTGTAGGTTGTTGTTAGTGTTAGAACAAACCAACAGAGACACTTGCCATCAGTTAAAAGCGTTTTTAAAAGAGTTATTGATCCCAGAAGTCAGAATCTGTGATCACCGAGCTAGCTTGACTGAAGCGTTTGTGTTAGTCTTTCGCTTGAACTGTTGCCTTTTTTTGTTGCGTTTTTCAGGAATAAAATGTTTTGATCTTTTGATGACATGCAGACTTCTAGACTTATCTGGAATAATACGCTTGAAATATAAAGCGATGATCGTAATAAGAATAAATGAAATATCCAATCCTGATTGGACAACAAAGTCAGATGTTTAAACTCCTGGAAGGTCAAATTTTCAAAATAAATAAATCTAGTGTTATAGAATTAAAAAAAGAGATCTGATTACGATTGAAGATTTATGTAGAAGGAACAGCACAGAGTAGATTGATTGACAATAGTCTATAACTAATCATAGAACACAAAAAAAAAAGCAAAATTGCACTGAAAAAAATCCAGGAAACAGCCAACCTGCATAAGTTGAACCCAGATATAGTTCGGAAACACTGTTTTTTTTTTTAGTTTAAAGTTTTGGATAATATTTTGGTTGAAGTGAAGTTGCAATAATTCATACAGCTTGTTGTCAGTCAGGTACATTTCTAAAAATGTACATTTCTTCTTTAGGCTGAGCAATTGATTTGTCTAGATTACCATTAGCATAAGCTAGCATTAGCTCAGATAATATCTTAGTCACAACTTCTGTTACGGGTGGTGGTTAAGGGCTGTCTGCAGTTGAAAACTGGACAAACCTGTATAAGGTACACAGGTAAACACACAGCTGTCTGGGGGTGGAGCCAGAGGCGAGGTCCACTGCCAACAGGACAAATCCTTTTGATCCAGATATAAAACACAAAACTAAATGTTCTAAATTTGACTAGATTAAGTTAAATCGCCATCTTTGCTAGGCTAATGTTAGGTGTGAGGGGCTGTAAGCTAGCAGGAGAGATCGTAAATAAAGGGTTGATGGGAAATTAGCCAACAGTCCTGCACTCAGAGGCGAATTTCTAATGAGCTCCAGTCGCTATTTGGCTAATATCACATAACGATCATTGAAAGACCGCCGGGAAAACTTTTGGAATAGACGATAGTTCTCTTCAGCTGTGTTTCAGAGGAATGACTGTCGGTTCTGCTGCAGGTGGACAGCTCGGAGACGCTGTCAGACTCGGACGTGGAGGGGAAGGCTCTCACAGAGGTCCACTCCATAGGAGTCCAGGTGGAAGATGAGAAAAGGTAAAGCGACGATGTCATTCGGCACATCAGTGGATCCTTTGTTGTAATGTATGAATTCTCTGAATAATTTTAATCTATTATTTATAAATAAATGCGTCTTCCTGAGCACCTGCCAGTGCAGCCGGATGTGACTGATTTCCAGTTCGGATCCTATTAATTCATTTAAAATTTAATCAGACGTCGCAGCTTGAACTCGGTAACACTTTGTTCCAAGAATGTCCCGTTTTCTGCGTAACCATGACTACCACAAATCATACACTCAACATGGCTCTGACACGAGGCCTCGGCGCCTCTCCTAATTACATCCATCATTGTTTAAAGCTCAGATGTGCATTCAGACACCTGTTTACCGCCTCATCGCAGATGAAACGAGGACATTGAAACGTGGGGCCAGTCACACAAAGCTGAGTCATCACCGTCAGAGTAAACACTCATGGCTGAGTCCACAGACGTGACATTTGCACACATCGATAAGTCATATGCCAAAGGATTTAGCCGGATTTTCATAACCAGGCGAGTGGCGGTGACTGCGGCCGCATTGCTTAAAGTGGGATGCGCGTTTGTGAGCGGACGGCTCTGAGCCTGCCGCGGCTCTGTCTTCCAGGCGCGCCCGCTTCAAGCGCTCCAACAGCGTGACCGAGGCGTGCAGGCCGACCTGGACCCCGAGGGCTTCCCGGGGCTGAGCGTGGCCGTGCCAACGCAGGACAAGAGTCTTCAGTTCGGCTGCTCCTTTCAAAGGCACTCGTCGGAGCCCGAGTCCGCCAGTCAGTACACAGAGTGCCACCGCACCGTCCACACACAGGGACAGTGGGCCTACAGAGAGGTGAGCCCGCTCCTTTAAAACGCTAATGTCACAAACCACAAGACAAGTTTGTACTAATTACTTCTGCTGAAGCACTTTCTTCTGGGATTTCTTTTTATATAAAAAAAGCAACAACCTGTCACTTCACCTAAACCTAACAGTGACTAAGAGCTGAAGTGGGAGCTGATGCTCTATTAACCTGTTTTAATCAGAGAAAAATCCTGTCAAGTGATTCCACCTCACGCTCTGTGATTTATGATGAGATCTGGAAATGTTTAATGAAAAAAGAGATGTACCCTCTTATACTCCAGAGCCCCTCCCAGTGATGACAGGTGAGGAAAAGACTAGAATGTAAGCATTTAGTCCAGGATGTCAGAATCCAAAATCCTTGGTGATTTTACTGGTCAACACCTGATCCAGGTAATCAGCAGCAGGTGAGACAGGACATCTGAGAGACCAGCAGGAGGCCGGCCCTCGAGGCCTGGAGTCTGATGAAGTCCTGGCTAGTTTGGCGCCCCAGTGCATATTTTTAAGAATGAAAATGGAGATTGTTGATCTAGAAAATCTGGAGTAAAAAAAACAAAACAAACTGGCAATGTTTGTTTTACTTTCTAAGTGCGCTTGTGCACCCCCCATGAGCCCACATTGCCCCCCAGCCAGCAAAACCAAGTGGGCCCATGTACTTTAAAAGTGGTCAAATGTGGGCCCAAAATAGGTTTGTCCAAACTGTCCGTGGTGGCCTCACTGAGGTTTGCCCACATTGGATTAAGTGGAAACTCCGTGGGTTGGTTCCCTACGCTAGCCAGCCACCTGGTGGAAAGAATAGCGGGCTAGCAAGCTCCACTGTGTTGATCTAGTGACCTCTGATGTATCGAGCTAGCGAGCGCCGCTTCAGCATGCTAGAAAGTTCATGCGTATCAAGCTAGCAAGCTCTACGGTATCGAGCTAGCGAGCTTGCTTTAGCATGCTAGAAAATTAATCCGTATCAAGCCAGCAAGCTCTACGGTATCGAGCTAGCGAGCTCTGCTTTAGCATGATGGAAAGCTCATATGTATCGAGCTAGCAATCTCCTCTATATCTAGATAGCAAACTCCATTGTTGCGATCTAGTGAACTCTTCTAAATCTTGCTAGTGAGCTCCTCTGTGTAAAGCTAGCGAGGTCATCTGTAGCAAACTAGCAAGCTCTTCTTCTTCTGGCTACGATTAGCTTATCTCCTTTGTGTCCAGCTAGCAAGCTCCTCTGTATATAGCTAGCAATCTCCACTATGTCTTTAGCGTTGAGATAGTGAGCTCCTCTGTAGCAAGCTAGCGAGCTCTTCTGTTTCAAGCTAGTGAACTCTTCTGTATCAGGCCAGCAAGCTCCTCTCCATCTAGCTAGCAAGCTCCCTTGCATCTTGCTAGCGAGCTCCGCTCTATCGAGCTAGCAGCTCCTTAGTGTCGAGCTAGCAAGCTCTTCTATATCTAGCTAGCAAGCTCTTCTTTAGAGAAAGAGCTGAAATGTTTTATCCAGTCTGACAAAATTCACCTAAAGCTAAAAAGAAATGTACTTTTGTTGTTGTCCCATTTTTTTTTTTTTTTATAATTTGCTGCTTTATTTCGCCATGTCACCATTTAATTTGCCTATATTCTACAGGTGCAAATTCTTCTTACAGTTTTAAAGCTAAGTTTTCAACAATCATATTAATTTGCTGTATTCTTAAGACAGCCACAGCACCCACCAGAGCCAGAGGGGCACGTTCAGCCGCAGGCTACGTGTAAAAGCATCAACATCTACATTTTTATTCACATTCATGTATTAAACAAAACAATTTCAGCTCTAAAAGCAATAAAGCCAGCAGCACTGTGGAGAGTTTAGTATTATTGTTTTATTATTTAGCAGGAACCACATTAGTTGAGCTTCAAGTTTTCAAAAGTTTATTTTTTCTAATTTTTGTTTAATACATTGAAAAAAAAAAAAGCATCCAAAAAGTCAATTTTTGCCACGTAACTTTTTATTCTTCTTCTGTGTGCCGAGCTGGTTGAAAGCAGGTGTGATAAATTAACTTATACAACTGAAACAATCTATAATCTTTTCAAGACATTAATTCGTTCTCATTTTGTTTGGGTTTCCACCTCACTGAGGTTAAAGTGCAGAAGGAGATCAGCTGTTTCCTCTGCTTAACATATAACTGAAGCCAGTCGCTCTTACATAATAAAAAAAAGAAAATTGACCCTCAAGCTAAGAGCGACCAGCGCTATATTTGGATGTTTGCATTGTTTTTAATCGGACAGTTGATTAAACGCTCTGGATCTCGTTCTTCCCGGTCTGGGCTCTCTTGCTTCTGTAACAACACGTCCTCATTCCCAGGTCGTCGCATGTTGATGTTTGGGACTCCTTCACATCACTTTTTGACGTGTTGGGTGTCCCCGGGTCGTCGTTTTTTGACGTACCGGCTGTTCCCATTAAGTCACGGGTTCCCAACCTCCAGCCAATAAAAATCAACCCAAAAAAATTAGTTTTATGCCTTATAAATTTTGAGTTTAGAACCCAAAAAACAGAACATTTGAAGCTAAAAAAAAAAACAAAAACTGACTTGGTGGTCCTAGAGGGTGGCGGGATGCTCCACTCCACCCGACCGAATCATCTCATTTACTTTTTCTCGATCTCAGGACTTCATCCAGGGGGGGTACACCTCCGAGGCGTGTCAGGCGGACCCACGGCCCCACCAGCACCCTCACCTCCCTCCTCGCTCCCACTCTCCTCTGCCGATCAGCGCCGAGCGCGTTTGGGCCGGGACCCCGTCCCTGGAGGGCCCGCGGAGCCTGCCGGACTCGGGTCGAGCTTCCCCCTGCATGAGGGACGGGGAGTTCTTCTTGCGCCTCCTGCAGACAGAAGTCGAGAGGATGGAAGGATGGTGCCAGAACATGGAGAAGGAGGCCAGAGGAGAATGAACTTCCAGAGGAGAGTGAGTCCTTGAGCTGTTACTGAATACGTATTAACCCAAATTAATCGAAGAAACCCTCCTTCAGTTTAACTTGGTGGTTCAGGCTTTCACATTTGGTCGGGCATCATCACAGTTACACCATGGTCACTTAAATAAGAAATGAATACTCAATCGGTTTTTAGTACTTCATTCTTGCTGTTTTTGTGGTTTACATCACTTAATTAATCGTGATTAATCACAGCACAGAATGCGATTAATCAGATTTTTTTTTGTGATCAACTGACAGCGAATAATTGAAAATAAGTGTTCTAAATGTAGAGTTTCGTGTGTGATTTCATATTGTGATGATTCACAGATAATAAGTGTTCAGCAAATACTGAGACTAAAAAAAGAAAAAATTATAGCCATTAATCGCGATTAATTTTTTCCAGTTTGCGATTAATTTGTACATTTTTTTTCTAATTTAATTCCTGCCCTAAATATATATATATATAAATCCACATTCTTTATGCTCAAATGAGTGGTTTTTCTTGCAGTTCTTGAGCTGATTCGAAATGCGGTCGGCAGCGCACAGATCCTCATGTCCCAGAAGGTTCAACAGTTCTTCCGCCTCTGCCAGCAAAGCGTGGTCAGTCTGACGACGCATCAATTTCAGAAATGAAATGACAAAACTATTGTGCCGACCTGTAATGTGGTACTCTGTCCGTACAAACCCCAGGACCCATCGGCCTACCCCCAGCCCACATCTCAGGACCTGGCTTCCTTCTGGGACCTGCTCCAGCTCAACATAGAGGACGTCAGGATCAAGTTTCAGGACCTCCAGCGGATCAAGGACTCTGGCTGGAGGCTCCCACCTGAAAAGAAGGTGAGGAACCTGGTGGTCCAAGTAACTCTGGTGTCTTTGCTGTCCTCTCCCAGAGCGAGGACGGAAGCGTGTGGCGAGGACCGCACGTGGTTGTGACCAGCGCACCTTTGGAAGGACTTCAGAGCAACAAAATCAAGCTTCCAACGGGACTGTTGAGAGTTTAAGTCTCACTCAGATCATTTTTTTTTTTACTGTAAAACTACTGTAAAGTGTTTCCAGTGGTCTTTTAATTATGACTGTGTCATTTTTAGCCATAATAGTAATAATTTTAAAAAGCTGTGCTGGAGATCAATAATCGATCCATAAAAGTAGAGATCAATCTATGATCTGCTAGCTTGGTGCTAATGTATAATGGGTTTTCCCATAGAACGGCTAATGCTAATGCATTGCTGACTAAATGAACATAACATTTATGAACTCACAGGCATTAATTTTTCAAACTCTTTTAAGGAAATATTTTTTAAAGTAACCATTTATCAGTTTTTCCCCCCTTTTTTTCTTCTTCTTCTGGAAAAGGTGTAATTATAAAGCGTGATCGCCACCTAGTGGCCAAACTGAAACGCCCTCCAGGAGAAGCAGCATCATAACACTGTATGCCATCAACAATCTCATAATTTCACTAATAAATTTTACAGTATGTGAACTGGATCAGATTAATATGAATATCTTCAAAAATGAATTGATTTCTAAACAAATTTGTCTAAATATGTAAATCGTGTAAACTCAAAATTGAATTGAGAGAATCAAAAGAAGCACAAAAAAAAATCTGGATCTAATTGATTCTGGAAATTATTTGTAATACCCGCCCAGCCTTAAGCAGGAGTTCATCAGACATCCTCCTCTGAGTTGTGGGCTGGACTGTTGCTACAGAGTAAGCCCGCCCCCACTTCCTGTTACCCATCTCTTGACATCCACCCAACCCAACATTACAAAAAACAGTGAGCAGTATCAGAGCTTTTAGGCCGTAAAGTTTCAACCAGATTCCACCTCAGACAAGGAAAACAAAGACGTTCATGGATCTATACTATAATTGTATTATTTACTGAAATTGTTTGCATTTTTTGGAGTCACAATGGAGGGATGAAGGGGCTTTTTTTAGATATAGATCTTGTATCAATAGAAAAGCAGAGTGGGTCTTTGAGAATCTTTGACTTCATAGTTTTCTGCTCACAAACTGCTAAATTATGGAAAATAAACTAACATTTTTCTCTCCTTTTTATTTGTGTCATCCACTTCCTGTTCTTCCTTTTTTTTTGTCATTATTGGTTTTTACTTTTTGTTATCCATATCTCCCCAAATTTTCCTCTACATCTCACCGACCACCGACTAGGAGGACAAGAAGCTTCCTCCCCCGTTACCAAAGAAGCCAGCAGGGGGCGTGAGCGGCAGCCTCCGAGCCGACAGCGTGGGGGACGGGGGCGCGGGAGGTGGCGGCCTGGTGGTGCCGCGGGCGGGGGGCCACACCTTGCCCATCAGGGAGAAATCGCTGGACCTCGGGGACCGTCAGAGGGCGGAGGCGCGGCGGAGGCTGCTGCAGACCAAACGCACCGCCTCCTTCAGGCAGAACTCGGCCACGGAGAGCGCCGACAGCATCGAGATCTACATCCCCGAAGCTCAGACTCGACTTTGAACCCCTCAGATCTTCTGCAAGTCGTTTCTCTCACGAGAGCTTTCCATCACTTCTCACAAACAAGCGACGACAGCCATCGTAGTGTCTTGAAATTCTGACATTTTTACACAGAGGCCTAGACCTTAAGCGGTAGCTAGCAGACGACTTTTAGGTTGCAGAAGTTCTTTCTTATGGTTTTGTCCACTTTTTCTAAGAAGCAGAGGGTCTCACAGTAGTAGCATGCATGTGCGTATTCACCATCTCCATCTCAGAAGATAAAGGGCTTAACTGGCACAAGACCTCTGACTAACTCCCTGATGCCACCTTCAACAAAACCACGTCTGATTCCGGACAGATCTGTCCTCTCCGATGCTGGATCACCCAGTAGAGCATCTCCGAAGCATCCGAACTCCCGTCTTTTCTGCAGACTCCTCTCAGCATCGAGGCTCATTGAATGTGCAAGTGCTGTTTGTACATAGAGTGCACACTCACGTTTGCCAAAAAAGAGCTTTTTTTTTTGCAGCGTAGCATCACAGCCTCCAGCGTCAGAGGCGGAAAGTAGAACCGTTAGCTTCTGGCGTCATCTCTCTCTCTCTCTCAAGTGTTGGGAGTTTGTAGGGCTGACTTTTTTTTTTTTTTTTTTTTAAGTTTTCAGATGCTTTCAGGACTTGGTTGAGAAAGCCACATTTTTCACTGTGAAACTAAAGCGCCACCAAGTGGTCGAACGAGGACCGATCTATCATCAGTGGTAAAAAAAAGAGAGTCAGGAATTATCAGACACTTGAGCCATGAAGAGAAGATCAACTAGTTGGTTTGTTTTTTTTTTTTTTTCTTATAAGGGAGCCACTAATTACAAGGTATTTTCTGATAGTTTCCACCTATAAAAATAGAAGTGCATTTATCTGGAAACGATTTACTCAAGAGAAAAAATATTTTGGAGGGTTTATATGGAGACAAGAAGAAGACCATCGACAGATATTTTATCCCACAAACTCCCCAACCAATCAGATCCGGTGATGCTTGTTCCGTCCGGTTTGAGAGGGTATTTTGTACGTTTTCTTTTGCAGAGGTTTGTGGGGGTGCACCGGATCCGGATCGGCGACACCTGCAGAGTTCCCAAATCTGCCATTTCCAACAGAAAACGATTTTTAAGCATGACCTTTTTTGGGTGGAATGTGTTGGAAAAATGGGATATTTTACTGGGAGATGTATATTTTATAATATAATCAACATTTCTAGATTAGTAGAGAGTCTTATATATCAAATGTGAAATATTGCAGTATTATTATGATAGATTATAGCATTGTGTGGCATATCCAGACTCAGTACATGTAAAAAAAAAAAAGATTTCAAATTATTATCTTGAATTTGTGAGTCAGGTTTACAGGGTATAACTGGTGAGAAAGCCAAGTATAATCCTACTTAGGCCTACTATATATCTGTGTGGTTCTCACAACACGTACTGTTGTTTCAGCTTTCCTCTTTAGAACCAACTACATGTGCCTAACCAGCTATATGTGGGGGTTTCTTTCGGACACAGTTTACACGATCTAGAGAGATTTGTAAATAGGATTCTGCAGAGAATATTCTACAAAGTGTTTTTATCGTACCACCACCTGCAATACACACTAAAGACTGGCACATTTTTGTTGATGTTGCATGTTTTAGGACAGCCTCCTTCGAGAAGTTTTATTGGACAGCAAAATTTGTAGCCTCTAACAGTCTTTTTTTTCCTTTTTTGGTGCGCGATTAATGAAAGAATGGAATTTTGCAAAATGAGTCTTTGTATGACTTCCTTTCAGAGTAAAAGAGACGTCCCTGTAACAAAAAAAAAAAAAAAAAAAGAAAGAGAGGGCATTACATCCAAAACATCTGCAGCAGCGTGGGCCGCCGAGCTGCCTTCTCACGCCGCCGCGCCTCGCTTCGGTTACCCTCAAACCTGACGGCGGCTCATCAAACAAAGCACAAAGAACTGCTTTAATACTGTTATGCCACTGTGAAGGACCCTTGGCTCCGCCCTTACAATCCTCAGTGTGGCGCGAGGGGACGGCACCGCGACAAGTTGGCCTTCAGAGACACCAGGAATCAAAGAGGCTTTTGCTGGAGTCACAGTAGCAACGTCTTTGTTTAAGCTGACTTTTACCTTTTTACTGATCACAAGTTGAGGTGTCAGTTAGCCACCTTGCCTTGAAACAGGTCCACTACAAACACAGCTTTTTGTGGTTTGTTGGGTACATGTGCACAGTGTTAAAAAAAAACTAAAATCACAATTTCAGCGCTCGCCGAGACAGCAGACAGACGCGGATCTGAACCCTTTCTGCTCGCTCTTGAAGTGCAAAACCCCGCGGTGGACAGCCAACAGTTCACTCAGAGTACCTCACTTTCTAGCATCAGTGTCTTCTATCGCCACCCAAGGGTTCTGCAAGACCACCATGACACACGGAAAATTCAGGGCCAGAAACGCCCCGCAGGATTGTGGGAGGTTCCCTTTCCGTGGCTGGAGAGCGGCGGTGGCCGTGGCAACAATGTCTGTGTGTGTGCTGTGTACTGAGCAACGACCAGGACCTGGAGAAGGGCAGCAGCAGCAGATTTGAGTTTTCATTTGACATTCTTGTGAGGCAGGGCTGCTCTGGAGGAGAAAGTGAACTTGTTTGGCAGTGGGGGAACTAGACTGCAGCTCCTGAACTTCTAAAGACCTCTGAGCATTTTACTGCTTTTATATCATTTTCCTGAATGAAACATTTCTGATCTGATTTACGACCATTGCGCAGCAATATTCTCTAAGACGTTCAAGGGTGTATTCCGACTGGAAAAGTCAATTGATCTGGACCGAGCTCGGTTAATTCAAGAGAATCCAGTCACAGAGAAAAAACATGGCGTTCAAAAATTAATAGCCGGAATTTCCTCCACCTGCAGGAGCCAGGCGCAAAAAAAATGTAATGTATGCCCCAAATCACTGGCTAAAAGTCCTCGCTCAGCCAGCAAGGCCAGGTGGGCCCCATGTGGTTTACAAGTGGCAGAAAATGTGGGCTCCAAATGTCTCCATCTGTGTTTGCCCACACTAGCTTAAGTGGACACACAGTGGGTTGGCTTGCTACGCTAACCAGTTTCCCAGTGACAACGGAGCTTGGTAGATCACCACAGCAGAGCTCGCTAGCTCAGTACAGTGGAGCTCACTAGCTCTATACAGCAGAGCTTGCTAGCTTGAAACAGCGGTGCTTGCTAGCTAGATACAGCGGAGCTTGCTAGCTCAATAAAGCAGAGCTTGCTAGCTCGATACAGCAAAGCTCGCTAGCTCAATACAGCAAAGCTCGCTAGCTTGATACAGTTGAGCTCGCTAGCTCTATACAGCAGAAATTGCTAGCTCAGTACATCAGAGCTTGCTAGCTTGATGCACTTGAGCTTGCTAGCTCTATACAGCAGAACTTGCTAGCTTGATACAGTGGAGCTCGGTGGCTCAATACAGCAGAGCTCGCTAGCTTGAACAGCAGTGCTTGCTACAGTAAAGCTTGCTAGCATGCTACACCGTCCACCTGAAGGCTGGCTAGCATAGGAAGCCAACCCACTAAGCTAATGTGAGCAAAAACAAGTGGGGCCACCACAGAAAATGTGGTCAAACCATTTTGGGGCCCCCATTTTATGCCCCTTTTAAACTTTATGGGCCCCACTTGGCCTCTCCGGCTGGGAAGCTTTCAACCTTTTTTCCTGTTTTTTCTCTTGCTTTTTTCTCCAGAGGTAAACGGGTGTAATTATACAAATTTGAACCCTTGTTAAGATTGACTTGAAATAAATAAAACCATTAAGATTCTCCGTTCCATTTGAAGCTCCTCTTGCACTGTGAAACTGTTTGACAGTTGCAGTTTATTCACATTTAATAGCGTAAAAGCTGATAGTACTGAAAAGTTTTTAAAATATCATTTTTGAAAGGGTTTCCAATTGTTTCTGGCGCCATTTTGCGTGTGACCAGAGGCCTCTTGGTTAATTTGGTCTAGTTCGAGTCCCAAACCTTGCGTTTGTTAGGTATTCAAACTACCGTCAACTGGAGATCTCTGCTCTGAACCAAAGCTTGTAAACAAAACCATGTGACTACAGATCTCTTCTGTCATAGGCCAGGAATTACGAGGGCAAGGCAAAGCAACGAGAGACAGGAATCATTGAAGTCCTCGGCGAGATCGGGTACAACACTTTTTGTTGTGTACTTTGGTCACTGAGGAGACGACGGCTAAGAACGTACAGTGATAAGTGTCTATAACAGATAGATTGTCATAAAAACAGTTTGTGAAGCAATGTGTATCATGGTAACCCTTGAGCTAGCCAAGGTGTTGACGTTGGGATTAGGGTCATCTGGACCCCACAAGACAGCGACCTTTGATTTTCACTGGAGTCCATGGCAGAAATGAAATCCTGTCCGCATTGACCCACATTTTTCTTGGAAAGGATAACACGTCAATGTAAGGCTTGGGTCATCTGGACCCCATAAGATAACACATGGGTTAAAAGTTGTGTTAAAGAACCTGACCGAATTAGTATGTTGTTGCTTTGCCACTCAGTTTACATCCCTTTAATGCCTTGCTACGGTGGCCACTTGGTCCAGTTGTTCCACTCTGAGCATGGAGTCTATTCAGACTGAGAAAATTCAGAGAGAACTGAAGCTCAGTCTGATCGTAAATTAAACAAGACCACCTTGAAAGATGGGTCAGTGAGCCGTTCCTGGTCCCAAACCAGAGTCTGCTTGTGTTCATTCAGACTGAAAGTTTGTTCTGAATTATCGGAGGAAACAAACTCTGGTTCACTTTAACCCTTGTTCTATCTTATGGTATCTAGATGACCCCACCCTTGCAATGACATGTTATCTATCCCAGGATAAAAATGGACAAATGTGGACAGGATTTCATGTCTGCCATCGACACTAGTGAGAATCAAAAATAATTTTTAAAAAGACTTCAGTGCGTGTCTTGTGGGGTCCAGATGACCCAACTTTAAATGTAAACAAGCCCAGGATAGCACAAGGGTTAAGCGAACCAAAATGTGTCCAGTCAGGATACACCCTGAAACATCTTTTGAGCCGTCATTGAAGTGGCATTGTTCTTTTTGGGTCCTAAAACGGATGATCACTAAAAACGCCAAAACATGAACAAAGATGTACACGCACACTGCATAGACAATGAAGGGCTATTGCAGAAAAACATGAAGCACAACTCCCATCAGTCGAACACAATACGTTTGGGAGAGTAGCATCCTAAAGGCTTTAATGAATACTTCCACCACGCTTCCCCCTCTGGCTCCAGAGCAGCTCCAGTCCATGCAGATGTTTGACTGAAACTCCAATGTGCCTTCAGCATGGAGGTGTAAGTTTTGTGTGCGTGTGTGTGCGCTTACTGATGACAGTTTGTGGCCTAACAGCAGGGGTCCCCAAACTTTTCTGTTTTCTTCTCTAATTAAGTAATTCCTTTCTGTAATCTTCATTAAAAAAAAAATTCTAAAACATTTTATAAACTATATATGAAAAAAGCCTAAATTAGCCAAAACAGCTAACATGTAGCGGAAATATTACCTAACTGCCAAATTAGCACAAAACTGTGAAAATGTCTAATTTAGCCAGAACAGCTAGCACAAAGCTAAAACATTAGCTAAACTTCAAATTAGCCTAAAAAACGGACAAAAGCCTAAATCAGTCAGAACAGCTAGCATGTAGCAAAAATATTAGCTAAACTTTAAAATAGCCTAAAAAACAGAATAAAGCCTAAATTAGACAAAACAGCTAGCATGTAGCTGAAATATTAGCTAAATGCCAAATCAGTCTAAAACAAACTGTGAAAATGTCAAAGTTAGTCAAAACAGCTAGCATAATGCTAACATTTAGCTAAACTCTAAATTAGCCTAAAAAATGGACTAAAGCCTAATTTAGCCAAAATAGCTAGCATGTAGTGAAAATATTAGCAAAACTTTAAAGTAGCCTAAAAAGGATAAAAGCCTAAACTAGCCCAAAACAGCTAGGATGTAGCGGAAATACTAGCTAAAGGCAAAATTAGTCAAAAAAAAAAATGGAAAACATGTCTAAGTTAGTCAAAACAGCTAGCATAAAGCTAAAATATTAGCCTAAATTCTAAATTAGCCAAACATAAAAAAGGACAAAACAGCTAGCATGTAGCGAAAATGTTGGCTGAATGCAAAATTAGCCTAAAAAAAAAAAAAAAAAATTAATTTAGTCAAAACAGGTTTTTTATTTGGGGACCCCTGGTGTACAGGACACACACGGCCAACCACCAGGATCAGAGAAACTGAGCAATTACTGTGTAATTAACAAAAGTAAACATCCATTTAAATGCCCTGCCGCTATCATGTTTACAAAACTGTAAATACCTGCTACAGATAGACATTGCTCTACTCTATATCACATATATTGTTACTACAATATGATTATTGTCATTAAAAGGAAAAATTATTGCCATGATGTAGTCATTTATAGCAACAACCTGTTGAAGAGCGAGTTGTGTGTACAGTCACAGAGAATTACTGCTTTATTTCAGAGTTAGTTGAATAAACTGCTGCTACGGAGGAGATGGGAGAAAGAAATTTGACTTTTTTCGTTGTGAGTGGAAGAGCCATCACATCTGCTTTGATTCCACTCTGAGCTGAAGACGAGAGGACAGGATTTTACTCTATAATGTAGCTGTAGACGAAACTAGCACTCTGGATCTGTACTCGTCGATCTCTTGTAATCTCGCAGAACACCGTGGTTTTTTCAATCAAACGCGTTTGCCTCATTAAACTGTTAGTATGGCAAGCAAAAAGGGTCAATGTACGTCAGGAAAAAAGGCCCATTCACCATAAAAAAAATACATCTTTCTTTAGAATGTTGAATTTGATTTCAGCTACGAAAAACACCAAACAGGTTTTTACTTTTAAGTAGATGCAACATTTAGGTAATTTTTAAAGCCAAAGTGGTTTGTCTCATATTTGTGACAACAGGCATTAAGGGGTTGTGGTAAAAATGGTTAGCTTTTTTGACGCACGTTTTAGCATGGAATCAACATTTCTATGTAGAGTCGAAACGGCATTTCTGATGTAAAATAGACTGAATTCTAACTACCTAATTACTCCGCATTCATATTTTATTAGACTTCTTTTAATCAGAAGTACGACAGTAGTCGTACATTAGGAACAAAATAATGTAATTTGACCTCGAGTAGGTCTGCTTGTCAAGTGTTAAAACTATTTTTACGCGCAATAATATGGCATGTTCTAGTAAGACAGTTTTTCAAATGAACAATACATCCATTAATCGCACCTTCAAAACAATAAAGGCAAAAAGAAGTATCGTCATTGATGTTTTCCTGATGCATATTGACCCTTTTGGCTTGCCATATTCTCTCATAGGTTCACGTTAGAATCAGGACGGTTACTTGTACTTTAAAATGTTTTCGCTTTTATTTCCCTCTTTTTGCAAATAAAGAATTGACTGAAACACAGCGAAAGGAGCCGCAATGAAACAGGAATAAAAAAAAAAAAAGATTGGCTGTGGGGGATGTTGCACGACCGCAGTTCTGAATCGAAGTCTTATTTTGTAAATGGGAACTTATTTGTTGGTTTCTTCTGTTTTGTGGGTGCAGGGGTGTCAAAAGAAGCCTGTCTTCTAACACTGAAGCCCAGAGAGATGGCTCACTGTGACGTGGTTTAACACAGAATGTAACACTGTCAATGTTGTGAAAACATTTTCTAATGGCCAACATTATTATTAATGATTACTATAAAGATATTTTAGCGAGTTAAAGGACGTGGGACTGCCTCTCCTTTGTCTTTCTTGTGTGCTGATTCTTTGACTCCTGAAATTGTTTTTCCAAAAACACAGATTTGATCAATTTTTTATCACTTTTTCTCAAATTTATGTTGAACAACAAATTAGATTAACAATTTCAGTATATTTTCTGATACATTAGCCCTAGCTTTTCATATTATTTATCTAACTGTGCCATTATTTCTTTTATAAATTCAATATGATCCAACAAAAACATAAAAAAAATGACAAAACATGAAAATAAACAATAAGAAAACTAGACTGTCCACTCTGCAGGTTCATTTACATGAAAAGTTCTAATGAAACCATCAAACCAACATTCTTATTGTCTTAGTTATACACTTAAAAAAAAAAAATTAATAAATATATATATATATATATATATATATAAAAAGCAAATAAAAATGACCAGAAGTTAAAAGCCTGATTTTAACAAATATAAGTAAACTGACACACGGGGAAACCAAAGACTCAATGGCACCTTGAAGCAAGGCTCACACCCCCCCACTGGACTAAAGCGGGGTTTGTTTACTGCTGGATGAACCGCTGTGCAATCCTGAAACCTACCAGAAGTTCAGCTTTAAGCTTAAAGACCCCCTCCAATAAAAATCATGTTTTTGGTGTTTTTAACATGTTCTTGTAGAATTTTTCTCATGATAAAATGACATATATAAATTAATTTAATATTAAAACTGAAATTCTAAGTATTTCTTTCTTCTAATTGTGACACGGATCTACAGCAGATAAAAACACGCTGTTTGGAAAAGCTCGAGTTTGTGAAGCAGCAACAGAAACGGGTGTCCCGAAGCCTTCCTGCTCCGCTTCTCCGCTCATGTCTTCGTTTTTCCTTGTCTGATCTGGTATCTGTGGTGCCAGACCCCTCTAAACTCCTGCAGATCGTTGGGCCGGTGGCCCGATCAAGCAAACCAGATCACTGGACTGGCAGAAGATGGTGGTGGTCCCCTGTTCACGGAGGGGGACCGGAGGGTGTGTTCCAACTGTTGGGGAATTACACTCCTCAGCCTCCAAATTTACTGGAGAGGAGAGTCCGTCCGATAGATCCAAGAACAACAGTGTGGGTTCCTTCCAGTCGTGGAACAGTGGACCAGCTCTACACCCTCTCAGGGTGCTGGAGGGTTCGTGGAAGTTCGCTGATCAGTCCATGTGTGTTTTGTGGATTTGGAGAAGGCGTTCGACCGCGTTCCCTGTGATGTTCTGTTTAGAGTGTTCTGGGAGCACGGGGTCCAGAAAGGCTGTCCGGTCTCTGTACGACCGGAGCAGGAGCTTGGTTCGCGTCACCGGCAGTAAGTCAGACCTGTTCCCGGTGCATGTTGGACTTCAGCAGGACTGCCCTTTATCACCGGTTCTGTTCATAGTTTTTATGGACAGAACTTCTAGTTGCAGCCAGGGGCCAGAGGGGATCTGTTTTGGGGACCACAGGATGTCATCTCTGCTCTTTGCAGATGATGTTGTTCTGTTGGCTCCATCAGGCCAGGACCTCCAGCATGTATTGGAGCGGTTTGCAGCCGAATGTGAAGCGGCTGGGATGAAGGTCAGCACCGCTAAATCTGAGGCCATGGTTCTCGACCGGAGAAAGGTAGTTTGCCCTCTCTCGGTGGGTAGAGAGCTCCTGCCTCAGGTGGAGGAGTTTAAATATCTTGGGGTCTTTTTCATGGTGATGAAGAAAGAGCAGAGCCGGTTAATATTTATTCCAGTACTCATCTGTGGTCATGAACTCTGGGTCATGAACAAAAAAAATGAGGTTCTGACTACAAATGGCTGAAATGAGTTTCCTCTGCAGGGTGTCCAGACGCTCTCTTAGAGATAGGATGAGAAGCTCAGTCACCCGGAGAGAGCTCGGAGTAGAGCCGCTTCTCCTCCGCATCGAGAGGAGCCAGTTGAGGCGGCTCGGGCATCTGGTCCGGATGCCTCCTGGACGCCTCCCCGGGGGAGGTGTTCCGGACATGTCCCACTGGGCGGAGACCTCAGGAAAGATCCAGGACACGCTGGAGGGACTACGTCTCTGGGCTGGCCTGGGAACAGCTCGGGGTCCCCCCAGAGGAGCTGGAGGAAGTGGCCGGGGAGAGGGAAGTCTGGGCATCTTTGCTTAGATTGCTGCCCCCACGACCCGGTCCCGGATGAAGGGAAGATGGATGGATGGAGTTACAACAAAACAGAATTTATGATAATGGCCACTCTAATTAGTATGTAATGCATATGCAAATATCAAATCTTTTTTTCCATGGACTGATCAGATCCACAGACTGCTAAAACCTAGGGATAACAGCAACAATTTCTCTCATATCTGAATAAACAAGCCAGCTCTGACCTGAAGAGAAAATGTTGGTAATGGTCGTCCTACTGAGCATACTGTGGGGTTTGGGGCTGGGTTTAGTCATGTTTCTGTTTGACCTGTTGATTCCTTCCTTTTTCCACCTGGTTCTCCTGCCCTCTTAATGGGTCTTGTTTCTGTTTGTAAGCGGCGTGTTCCTCTCCACTTGTTGCCAGATTGTCTTGTGTGCTTTCTCGAGTACTACGAGCCTTCCAGCCTCTTTGAGTTAAACTCGACAAAAGAATAAAAAAACAATAAACAACATCCTTACAGATCGCCCTGCTTCTGCATTTGTGTCCTCTCCCGGATCCTGACACATAATATACTCAAAGGTGCTAAGATGGCATCAATCAGATTACCACTCAAAGATATGTACTTTGTGGGGATACCAAAACCACGTTTAGCACTGCTGGACCAGGCTGAGGAAGACTTTGTTCTTTCAAAATGGACTTGAATTGTTTTGTAATCAGCTTTTAGTTTTCTAAAACCATCGTCCTTAACGTGACATTTCCAGACTTTAATGCATAAACTATGTTAAAAATATTTATATATACACTTCGTCATAGTTGAACTTCTTTATTGTGCTGACTGATTTTATTTTTACAGTGTGTTGATAAATCCAAAGACTAAAAGAAAAACGAAATCAACCCAAACAGTCAAAGCTCATTTATAAGGGTGCGGAAACTTTATTTTTTTATTTAACCTTTATTTAAAAAGGTAAAAAAAAAAAAGATCAGGATCTCTCCTTCTGGACAAGAGGTCAGTGTTAAGACAGAGAATCAATTCACAAGCGGCATATCTGAATCTTTTAGAAGGTTAAATCTAACAAGAAAGCCCGTTTCCACCTCATCAACTTTTCAAGGCGCCGCAGGAGGCTGCTTATTAATGCTAACAAATGCAAAACATCCACTCTGTCATCAAACAACGTTCAATCCTCACAGTGAGTAAAACAACAACACACTCAAACTCAAAGGTTGATGAATGTCAGCAGACATTCAATCATTTTGGTCTATAACAAGAATTTATGTTTAAGAAAAAGGAATAATGTTGAACTTTTAGTCAAACCATGTGATTCATCAAAGCAGTAAAAGTGATGAAAGTTCATAAACTTTGTAGAAATAACCATCAGCAGAACAAACAAGCCGTGTACAAATCAATCTGTGCATGTGGCATCAATGAGAACTGGAGAATAAAGTGTAGAAAACTGAGAAAAGTTGTGGTTCTTGACATGAAAATGTCCACAAATGTATCTCAAATAAACACATATAAGACGTAAAAATAAACATGGAAACTCGCTCTTCATTGCATTTCTTCACGCCGGACCCTCAAAAAATCACTTTTAATTCTAATTTTTTCCCTCTCAGATTAACTGGGCCACAGACAGACGGAAGTAACGCTAAAAGCAGCCGTCATCCGGACACGCCCCCTGCAGTAAATGGTGAAATTCACCATACTGCAAGCGTCTCTGAATGATCTGATGGCGCCAGACACGGCGGCGTGCAACTTTCCAAAACATAAATCCAAGCGCCTCGCTCAACATCATCCATGTTTTCCACGATGAATGAATTCCAGAACAACTTGCTCTGCGGCCGGAGCGTCAAAGCTATAACCAGTAAATTTGAGAGGTGGAAGACGCAAATTTGAGAATTTGAAATTTGTCCGTTGAGAATGGAGCATAAGAGACCCAAAGAAAAACCCACAAGAAATTCCAGCTGCGATCCAGGACTCTGATCTCTGAAACTTCCCTCCAGGCTTTATTGTTTTCCGACACAAAACCCTCCAACAGAGTGACAGGCTACAAGTTTGTTATTAAAAATTCTATCAAAATATTAGACCAAATTAGAAACTCGTTTAAATTTTCTCAATAAAGTCCCCAATAACACAGAATATTCATTTAACCAGGAAGGGTGGATAAGGTTTTCTTGGATTGGAGAGAAAGAGGGTTAAAACTAATGAAGGACTTGTACATAATAGATTTTCCTCCTTTCATCAGCTCCACCATCACCTACCCTCTTCACACTTCTTCGCTACCTTCAGATAAGAAACTTTGCTATGACAAACTCCTGAGTTTCCTCTGAAACCACCAAACCGCATGTGTTTTTGAAAACAAACCCCAAACATTTGGTCTGCCAGTTTGTCAAATGCTTCATGATTCCAGCAGACACTGATCGAATCAGCTGCATGTGTATATGTATGTGTATATGTTTATGTTTGTTTAGTCTAAGTCTTTTTAGAGTTTTTTGAATGTGAAGCTGATCGTCAGGACCGCTCTGTTCAATCATCACTGCAGCCTTTGACCAGCAGAGGGCACTGTAAGCACTGTAAGCATGTGGCCAGATATCGATCAACTGATAACCTGATCACTATTTTGTTCAATTTGTAATAACAAAAAAGAGTGACGCAGCCATGGTATTGCCACATTTGGTAAAGCAATAGTGTCATTTATTCTAATATTTCCAATAAACAGAAAATATATCAGTCCCTTATTTGTACAAAAATACCTGAACAGGTTACAATGTGGATCCAGGAGGCTGACAAACAAAAGGGAAGAAAAGCACAGCAGGGTAATAAAGAGGAACAAAAAAAAATAAAACATAGAAAAATAATCACTGATAATTCACTCTCTTTCCCTGAAACATTTGTTTGACTTAAGCTTATGATGACTTCAACCTCGAATGAACTTCCACTAAGATTTCCTTTCACAGTAACAGCTAAAAGGACAGATGCCAGATAAGGACTCGTTTGGAAACAGGCACCTGTTGCAAGAGTTAGTTATATGGACTTTACAAACATTAAGAATGGTGTGATCATCCTCAGCTTATTGTAAGAAAAAAAAAAGGTATAAATCAACTAAAGATCTCTCAGGATGTGTGCAAAATTACAAAAACGTTTTGGGTTTTCTGTTGAAGAAATAAAATCAAATTTTACACATGAAGATTCAAGGCAAGTGTTGGGAGTTTTAACAGTCTGTCAGCACATCAACCATGCTCAGACATTTGACACGAAACACAAAAAAAAAAAAAAAAGTTTAATTTAATACTGTAGTATCAAAGGTCAATATGTGGCCAAAAAAACGGACACACAATCAAATATTGAGAAAAAATTAAATAATTCACTCAATTTCACACAGCATCATGAACAAAAGCATGATACTCTTTTCATAGTGATCTGTGACCTAAATACAGTGTTAGATTTACTTCCTCTCCGAAGCTTCACACACAATTTTCCTGTCATTTTTAAATGATTGGATTTCTTATTTCCTCACTTGTCTCCTCTTTATCAAAATTAGGGCAGGGGGGGCAAATCAATAACAACATTAGCCACAAGGTGTCATAGCTTAAAGACTGGAGGGGGGTGGGTGGGGGGTGTTCAAGCATCAATCTATCCCTGGAGAGCGACTCGAGTCACCTTAAACATTCTTCTCACTGTTTTCCTATAGATTCTCATTGAGTGTGGATCATCTCATAACATCATTTATTGACAATTCAGTCCATAAAAACCTTAGAATTCAACTACTTTAGGGAAGAGGACATCATTTCATTGATTTCAAAGTTTTGGCCGTAAAGCCCCCAAATAAAAGCAACTGAAAAAGAATAAAAAAGAATACAATGTACTTCAGCATGCTACATGTCATGAAGCTAGTCTTCTGTGGTGTCAGTGGCTTTTTCCTGCTGTCAGCTACCGGTCATCTTCTACTCCTCTTGTGAGTCTGGTGTTTAGCAGGTGGCAGCGCAGCTTTCCTCCTTTCTGGACGTTTTGGAGGGCGAAAAGAAAAGACCAGACGTGCAACAAAGCATAACATTCAACCCTGTGCCTCCCTTTGAGCGTTTCCAGGTTTTGCTCAGATTTCCAGACATGAAAAAGTCTTTTTTTTTTACTCCGTTTAGTAATATGTGGAATTGAGCTCCAACAACAAATCTTTTGCATTATCACTACATTGTAACCACAAGTTCACATTCAAATAAAAATACTTTTTAAATGTTTGGCATTTTAGCTTAAAACACTTTTTTTAATGTTGAAATTCAGTTTAAGACAATAGCTTATTAGAGTTCAGAAAATAGGTTGTTTAGATTGCATTGATCGCAATGATTGGACAGACCTGGACGCCGACGCGCGTCACCAAACGCTTCAGTATTCTGAACAAAAGCACAACCCCATGGTTATAGTGATCTAAATATTCTTCAAGTAGATTTTGCATTTTGGCTGCTCCCCTCCACAGTGAATCCTCCGCCTCCCTCCAGATTTGAAGTAGCTTTTAAGGAAGAGAAATGCTTCCTTTTTGGACATCTTTAATCTAAACGGAGTGGCAAGCGTTTGCTTACAAGCCGTCAACCCCAAACTCTGTATGGAATTAACAAAGCAGAGCTGAGTTTCCTTTATTGTAACAAACAATTTAGCCAATCTGCTTCTTGTTTAGCTTATAGAACAGATGTCCCTTCATGGCTGAGATGACTGAACGTTTGGAGTTTAGATGCTCTCATTCAGCCAAAAAAAACACATAAGCCAGCAACATTAATATGATGTGAGTGCTGGAGGACAAACTTTATCTTTTATCATTGATTATGAAGCTCCAGTGAAGCCTTGGCTGTCCCAAAATGCCAAGTTTGGGGTCTTAAGCATTTTTTAAACTTGCCATAAATCCTCTAAGCACTTTTAGTTAGATAAAACATTAACCTCTTAAGACCCGAGCTCTTGTTTGATTTCAGGAAAGGAATATTCCACTCCATTGAATTTTTTTTTTTGAACATGTTCTTGTAGATATTTACTCATGATGGAGAACAAATATAAAAGAATTTAGGATTAAAGCTGCATTTCTAACTCCAGTGTTCCTCCCTGTATTTCACGTATTTGCAGATTTTTTTTTTTTATATTCACATCGCTCTTCCGGTTTGTCAGAAAAACTCAAGTGAAACTTTTGAAGAAGGTGCTGAGGTGTGTCTCCGCGGATTATCCGCGGTTTGAAGAAGCTCAGGTTTGTCACAGTAACTAAACCGTGTTTTGATGCATCTACTTGTAGACAAATAGATTTGTTAGTTTTCTTAGTTTTAGCTGGAATCTGCCTAAAAACTGTACGGGTCCCATAGCTTTAATATTGCTCGCTATTTTTTTTAGCTAAGCTAATGTTAGCTTGGGGTTGTGAGGAGCTTTAAGCTAGCAGGAGCGTAGACAAGATGATGGGATCAATGTAGGCGAAAACGACTTATGATGAAGTCCTGCAGAAATGCTATTATTAAAAACGATGCAGGCTTTTTATTTAGGGTCAAAACGGTTTCATCATATTTAAGATACAACTGGGAACGATTTTACTATAGAAAAATAAACAGATGGAGCGGGACTTTTATGGAGCCAAATCACAGCTATAAATATTTGAAACCCAATAAAATATTGGTGTTTGGCCAAAAAAATAAAAAAATAAAACTGAATTATTTGAAACTTCAAATGTTCTGTTTTTTAGGTTTCAAAATTTCAATTTCAAATCTTTTTTTTTCCACTTTTAACTATTTTTTTTTTCCGTTTTTTGAATCTGAAAATTTCCGTTTCCAAACTTTTGTCCTCGTTCTGACGCGTTGGGGCGGGGCTAACGCTGAGAACCAATCAAAATCGATGAGGGAGGGCGGTAAACTTCAGTCCGGGTGCATTCACCGTCTCCGAGAACTGTGATAATTACTATCTAAGTCTGAGGTCGTCTCAAGACGGGTGTAAAAAACAGAGTTTTATCGCGTACAAACCGCGCCTCAAAGACACCGTTCTAAGTGCCATCTTGTAGTGCTACATACAGACATCGAAACGTCATTTGAGATTTTAAGTTTTTAAACGCAACCCAAACCTTTTATTTGAGTTTTAAATATTTAAGGCCCTAAAATAGCTCCAAAGACTTTAAGCAGAATTACAAACTGTGGTAAAATAATCCCGAATTTGATGTCCAGGCATGTGGACGACAGGTCTTAAGAGGTTAAAGGTCTCTCAGAATGTCTTTAATTTCATAGATAAACTTGGTTTTTATGAATTTCTTCTTCTTAGAAAATGTTTAAAATGATTGTAAAAAGCAGGTTTAAAGTGGTGACAAAACAGTAAATAGTATCACTTCCCTCCCACCATCACAATAATCTAATAGAATTTCATTAATCCAACGTTTTCTCCCACCCAGTTACTCGTGGGATGACCCTGGACAGGGGGCCAATCTATTTTATCTAATTTATTTAATTAAGATAGTTAAAATAATTAAAGTGTTTATGTATAATTGGTCTTTCTCTACCCTCAAAAATCCCCAACAACTATATGTGCATCTTAAAATCGTTTCTTTCAATCCATCTACGAGGGTGGCGATTCTAGGTTGAGTTGAGCTCAGATAACAGTGCGGGGTCGAGTTTCAAGTCATTAGTTCTTCTTCCATACTTAATCTATCAGGAAAAGAGTGCTTTTGTTGCTTTTTAGGATGAAAGAGTGGTCAGAATCTGAACTTACACAATCAAGGCTATTGTCTTTTTCTGAACAGACTTACAGAAACATTCACGACGAAGTATAATCCTTTTTGACTGAAGAAAGAATAACTGAAATGGTGAAAGCTTGAGGAGGTCCTCCTGCGCGGGTCGTCCCGTGCGGTCTGAACGGCCCTGAATCATCAGCTGCTGATTGGCTTCCACGCTGACGCCATCCAAAGAGAGAAACCGTCCATCGAGAAGTGCAAAACTAATTCTGCATTGAGTCAACAGTAATCAAAACAGCAATAAAATGACATCAAGTAATCAATTCTATAGGAGAGGCTTCTGACGGCCCTCCTGACACACATTCCTCTGTCCTTTCAGCAAACCCTTGGATTTGTTCTGCTCAAGTCTTTGCCTAAGGCCCCCTCTCTTGGCTGCTTCAGCTTTGATCGAGGTGGGATTGGGGGTTTACCACGCCGTGGCTGCAGCCTGACCCTCAGGATACAGCTGAGGCGCTACGTCAAGCCTGCTGGAGAGAAACGGGGAGTCAACTTATCTAGACTGGACTGCACAGGTTGAGAAACTCCCAGATAGTTTGTAATAGGACCCAGAGACGTTTCCATCCCTCTCTGATGATCTCATCAATCCTCGAGGATCTGGGAAGGAGGCTTCGTTCAATCCCAAAGACCTGCTGGTCATCCGACTTCACATCAAGTCAATCAAATGCATCGGGACGGCTTGGCGTGCCGGAGACGTAAACCACCAGCAGCTTCATCCCTGAAACACAGTGTAACATTTCTTCATCTCCCTAACCTCTCTGTTGATGGGAGCAGAGGGGCGGGAAGGGAGTGCAAATCAGGAGAAGGAGGGGGGGGGAATGTCACAAGGCCACGGCGGTGCAGGGGTGCTTGAGCTTGCAGGGAAGAACGCCCCGGTTGAGCTGATAGAACTCCACCAGGTGGATCAGATCCATGAACTTGGTGGCACCTTCATCGAGAGTGAAGAACATCTCACCATCCTCCTCACACTGTGAACCAGAACGAACGTTTCCATCTGTTAGCATTTCTTAAAGAAACAGATACGTGTACGTTTTTCCTGTAAGCAGTGTTCATAAATTGTAGATTTCTTTTCAATCTTGATGTGTTCTGTGTGAGTGAAGGATCACACTGGCTGGATCTTAAAGGATAACCAAACCCTAAATCTTTTTCTTTTTGTCTGACTTCTATAAACGAGGCTTTAAAAGTGCTGTCTGTTGGTAAGTGCCTAATAAACTTGAGTACTTCGTAAAAAATATGGTGTCTGCTGCTCCCTACAGGTTGAATCGAGGTATTTTTGTTGAATTTTGTGATTGGTCAAACCATGTAAGTCACATGTCATCGTCTGCAGCTCCAGTAATGAGAACAGTCCTGTTTCCCACCACTCTGACTGGATTTTTTTAAATTTGTCTGTGGGCGGAGTCAGCCTCCACCTTCCCTGTTTGGTTTCCGTTTAAACACGGCTTTTTATTAACGAGGTGCAGCCATCATGCAAGAGTAGGGCTGGGCGATAAAACGATAATTATTGATATCGCGATAGAACATTTTTTCAATAGAAGAATGAGTCTATCGCGATAGACTTTTATTTTGAAGGGTCTGCAAATAACACTTGCTAGCGAACAGTTTCTCCTATTAGACGAGTAAAAGTTAGAGAGTTAGTCTCCACAGGGCGAGTAAGTGTTTGTATCTAATTATTGTGTTTATTATCTCTCATTTCGGTCATTTTTTGGACTCCACTCCGCGTCCTTCGTCTGCATGAAAGGTAAACAAACGCGCACGAGTCGACTTCTACCAGCAACCCCCGCTGCAGCTGCGTACCTCGCGCCCCGCGTGCTGTATTACAATCAATTCTCTGTCCAAGCCGAATGCATTTGGGGTCAAATTAATTTAATGTACACTGTATTAGTTTTAACAAGCGTCAGATTTGATGCTTGTCGGTCATCAGAAAGTCTGTTGCTCACTGAGTGTGGAAGAAGCTTCCGTGAGGAGCGGCCGCTGTCGCACTCCTGCACCCAGCTGGCAAGAGCCGACAGGGGAAGATATGGCAAGCCGTTAGGGTCAAAATCACCAGAAAAAAACGTGGCAGTGTGTCACCTGGACATGTGCTATGGTTAATAATACTTATTTGACATATTTAAATGTTGCTACTATTAATTTCAATACAACAATTAATACCAAAAATAATGAAAGTTTAATTTCAAAATTGCAGTTTAATTTGGTAGGATAGCATATTAAGCATTCCTTTCTCTCTCCAGACATGTACATGTAATCACAAAATACATGTTTTGTTTATGTTCAAACTTCAATGTGTGAGTTAATGCTTTTAAGTACTATTTTTTTCAAACATATATTTTTAACCTTTCAAAAAATTAATTTTAGGCTTTTATCTTCTTTTTTCTTGTTGTTTTTTTTTACTTGTTACTGATCTGAAAAATGATCCGAACCATGACCTTAAAGCCGTAACACAATCCGAGCCGTATGTTTTGTGATCCGTTACACTGCTACTAAATACAACAAAAATAATTTGTAGTACATTAATAAATTTTTATTATATGAACCCTGAAAACATTAGAATGTATTTGTAGACTTAATGCTTTGTTTTTTAATGGAACTGAAGAAACAGTTTAGTATCTATTTCATAAACTTTTGAAACTTGAAAGCTTTTGCTTTAATTTTCAGCTTAGTTCATTTATATGTATCTATATTCTTGGTTATTAAAAAACTAGTTGCATTGTTTCCATTGGATCTGTTATGCTTAGTGTGATAGGAAATAAATATTTAAATTTAACAACCTGCTGATGAGTTTACATTTCATTTTTGAGCCACAAAGTGTTCAAATATAGTTATTTGGTTTATATCGTGATAAATATCGTTATCGCGCAATATGTAAAAAGCTATATCGTGATATAAAAAATCCCATATCGCCCAGCCCTATGCAAGAGGTTACCTCAGTTCTTTCTAGGTCTGCAAAAAATGTGCATTAATCGTGATTCATTAATTACATATACTTTAGTGGATTATTAATATTTTTTAATTGTATTAAACTCTTGCTTCTGTGGTGTCCGTTCATGTCTGATAATGCACCCTGGATGAGCACTATCCCGTTCATACCGTGGTCATTTACAAAACAAATACATATGAAATCAATTATTACGATGTATTCATACCGAACGCCATTCGTGCGGTGAATGAGGCCAGTTTCAATGTTAAGTCAATGGAACAGATGCGAATTGAGGCGATATGAATTCCTGCGGCGCGGAGGAGTGGCAGCAGTGCGATTTGAGCAACAAGCCGAAAAAATTTGGTGAAGTTTGACAGGTCGCTGCATTGCATCAACCAATCAGGAACTCTGATTTGGGCACGTGACATTTTCAGTGACTCGATCAGCTGGTAGAGTATTAATCAATGCAAGCATTTTGGTCCTGAACTTCCATCTAATTCTTTAACTCATTGGTGCCGCGGAGTTACCGGGGTGGGTGAAGATACACCCCGGGCGGATGGCTAGTCCACCACGGCGGATCTCTGGCTGCAGTCATCCAGCCTCCTTTAGTCCAGCGGAGCTCACTTGCCAGATACTCCGGCAGACAGACAGCCGCTGCGGGGTGTGGGGGCTGCCTGCTGGGGTTTCCTGAACTCTGTGACATTTTTTTTATTTTCTTCTAGACAATAATACCCCCCTCCCTTTTTTTTTACTTTCGGGAAAATGCGGGAAAGCCTTCAAACTCTGTCACAGAGTCACAGAAACACGGTGGAAGCGGCTGTCATCCAAACACAGTCCAGGGAGTGAGACTGAAGTAAATATTAGAGTAATCTCAAAAACCAGACGGGGTAACGGATGTTTTCATAGAACTCTTCACAATAAATAAACCTGATCTCTCAACATAACTCTCTCAGCAGATTCGCCACGGGGTGAAAGGGGGCGGTGGCACTCAAATTTGTTGCAAAAATTGCGTTCAGTGTTTTAGTTTAGAACTTCAGTCCCGTTATATTTTGAAGTTTAATTCATTTTTCACAAAATGCAAAATATTTCAAACTTAGTGCATCTTGTTGTCACGGTAACAGCTCTGGTGCACACACCGAGCGCGGTCTGCTCTCGCTCTGTTCTCTATGAGGAAAGTGATCATCAGGAGAAAAATAATTAAAGCATCATTTCAGAGGAAAGGTTCGCCTCTTCCCAAATGTTTTAGTCCAGAAGTTTATTTCAAAGAAACAAAGAGTAAATGGTTCAATTCCTCTGCTGTCACGTTCTCGTGTTTCATTTCCCCCTCTCTTCTTTCCTTCTCTTCAGTCCTAAAATTATCAAATGTACTGAACAGGCTGATATATACAGGGTTAAAATAAGGTGATGGTGTCTCATTCGTGTACCTTAACTTTTGCCCTCCTGAGCAAATGTATTACAAATGGACTATCTTAGCTAATATTTTATCATAAATAAAAGACAAATTAATATATTTCATTTCAAGTTTATTTCTTTATTTTCTTCTAAGTGGTTCCTAGTAAATAACACCTCATGGAAACTAACAGATTCAAGGATTTTCACTTAACACGAGATTGGTGCATCAAACATCGACACATTACTTCTCAGCCACTCGCGTCCACAGCAAACAGGCTGTAGCGGAGCATTTGACTCATCGATGTTCCGTCTTATAAAACCTTTTCAGACACTCTTGGTGATCAAAAATGTAACCTGTCAGGTTTTTCCTCTTCCCGTTTTTAATGAAAGGAAAAGTGTCTTATTTTACGATTTTCACTACCTGTAAAACTAACACATTTGACTAACATGAGTCAAGATAAAAATGTATCTATTTATGTGTAGATAGATGTAGATGGTTATAGAAGAAACAATACTACACAGTATCTAATAGAGTGTTATGTTTTTCAAAAGGCTATATAACCCTTTGATTTATTTTAATCTGACAGCAGCACATTCAAGTTCCTTTCAAAATAAAATTCAGTCTTAAAAAACATCCTCCTAAACCAGGGCTCCCCAAACCTTTTCTTGTGAGGCCACATCACTGTTTTCTTCTCTGATGGGGGGCCGGGTCGGTTTGTAGACTGACAGAAAAAAGTGAAACAATCTAAACGCTTGTCTAAACGTAAACAACTGTTTTTCCAGAAAGCTACACTCAACCATATTTGAAGAATCTCTTTCTGTAATCCTCACAGAGAAAATAAATCTAAAACAGTTCAAAAGGTAAACCAGTAAATAGAGAATCCTCTCTGCACACAGAACCACTTCAGCAGGTCTACAGATCCTCCCGTCAGGAAAAAATCAGTCTCTGCTGGATTTCTGGCCCTGGAGCTTAAATATTATAGACTTCATCTAGACCAGAGTGATCTCAAATTATGAACTAAAAAGGTAAAAACTAACACAAAAGACTCTCCTGACATTCAAAAATGTAGCATGAACTAATAACTACTAATTAATATATATATATATATATATATATATATATATATATATATATATATATTAACCATATTTATGCACAGTTAAAATCTGTACATTTTTTTAAATATATTTTTTTCAATGGTATAGCAGTGTCCCCCCCAAGATGATTACATTTATGTTAAATTTTAACAACTTTAAACGTCTTGGATTCAGATGTTTTTTCTTAGATTTTGGTGTAAATTTCATTTTTTTTTTATATAGTTTTTCCCCTACATGTAAATTAAATAATTATTAATATTATTTGCAAAAAATATATACTTGTACATGAGTGAACAGCGGCATAAAGAAGAAGGTTGAATATGACCAAAGAAAATGAAGTAGATCTAATAAGTAAAAGTTAAAAATTAGTACAAACTATAAGATCAGAAACACTTACAAATTCAAATTCATGTACTTCTCTATATGAATGTAACAGTTTTTTTAATCACATTTATTCATATATAAACAGTATATATATACTGTGTATATATATATTATACACAGTATATATATA
The DNA here is from genome assembly GCA_003999625.1 of Oryzias javanicus. Lineage (NCBI taxonomy): Eukaryota > Metazoa > Chordata > Actinopteri > Beloniformes > Adrianichthyidae > Oryzias > Oryzias javanicus. The sequence continues at coordinate 2,024,372 of CM012447.1, forward strand.
TATATATTATATAATATATATAATTATATATATATATTATATATATATATATTATATATATATATATATACATATATATATATATATACATATATATATATATATATATATATACACAGTATATATGGAGTCTCGAAAGAGCAAAAAGAAATAAATATATACACCATTAAATAAATAAATAAATGTGGCATTAAATAAATAAATGTGGCAATAAATAAATAAATGTGGCAATAAATAAATAAATGTTGAAATAAATAAATAAATGTTGAAATAAATGTGGCATTAAATATTAAAAGAGCACATTTAAGTATTTCATGACATATTTTATTTATTTCATTGCCCAGTGTGGGTCAAAATAATGACCTGCTAATAATTGAGTGCCTTTTTATTATAATGTTTTAACTTCTTGTGTGGTTGGCTGGATGTGTGCTTGAATCTAATATGTGTGTATATATGTATATATATTTATATATATATATATAATATTTCATTTTATTATCTATTTATTTTTCACACCAAAGAGGAGTGCACTCAATTTCGTTGTATTTTGTACAATGACAATAAAGTTATTCTATTATTCTATTCTATTCTAAAAGAGCCACATTGAAATAAATATATTTAATATGAAATAAATAAATGTTGCATTAAATAAATAAATGTGGCAATAAATAAATAAATGTTGAAATAAATAAATAAATGTTGAAATAAATGTGGCATTAAAATATTAAAAGAGCACATTTAAGTATTTCATGACACATTTATTTATTTCGTTGTCCCTTGTAGGTCAAAAGAGCCACATTGAAATAAATATATTTAATATGAATTAAATAAATAAATGTTGCATTAAATAAATAAATGTTGCAATAAATAAATAAATGTTGCAATAAATAAATGTTTAAATAAATGTGGCATTAAAATATTAAAAGAGCAGATTTAAGTATTTCATGACATATTTATTTATTTCATTGTCCCTTGTGGGTCAAAAGAGCCAAATTGAAATAAATAAATAAATGTTGAAATAAATAAATAAATGTTGAAATAAATAAATAAATGTTTAAATAAATGTGGCATTAAAATATTAAAATAGCCATTAAAAAGCCATTTTTAACATTTCATAATATATTTATTTATTTCATGATTTCATTATACATTTCATGAAACAGGAAGTGGACACGCCGTGAAAATGCAAACTGTCAGATTCTCTCGTCAAACTCAGTGGGCGGGGCCTAACTCTCGTGTCTCTGCTCTGTTGATCTGGCCTGGTGCAAAGTTTTTGTCTGAGTCCTCACTCACATACACGCTGCAAACATTGTTTTAGTGAAACAAAGAACTTTTGTTCGGGTCACCAAATCAAAATGTTTTCTCCGTCCACTTCATGCATTCTCATTCCCGACTCATCGCTTATCGACGCATGGTTAAAATCCGTCCTCGTGGAAACTGGAAGCGCAACCGCAGACCCGCAGCCGAAGCGGGACCGACCCGGACGGAGCATGCTCGGTCAAAAATGAGAGGAGCTGGCGGATCTGATTGAATCAAGCGTCAGAACCACCAGCTACCGGGACGGGGAGCGCGTCACCCCCAATTCACTCTGGACGCGGAAGCGCCGCGAAGCGGAGTCCGCTCCGCTCTTCTGCTAGAACTTTGTTTGTTTTTTGCCATCATGGGTGATGATTTAAAAATCTAAAGACATTAACCCGTGTTTCTGCTAAGAAGAACCGCTCTCTGCTGCTGATTTACACCCAAAGCCCCGCCCACCCGCTCTGTCGGCTCACTGGATCTGTGTGCTGGCGCGTGTGCGTCCCTGTCCCGCTCGCAGGTGTGTGTGTGTGTAAAAAGTCTCTCTGTGCGCGCGCACAGAGACACACAAACCGACAGACATGCAGACACGCAGATCAACGTGGGCAGACTCCGGTGCGGGTGAAGAGTTTCGGGAGTTAAAAAAACGACAGGAAGACAGAGAGCAGCTCCTCTTAGCAAAAAAACACAGTGTAATATTTATAAAACACACAACACAGACTGACACGAGCGCACACAGATCAACGTAGTGAGCTGACTCTGGAGCGGGGCTGCTGGTTTTGGAGAGAAAAAAAGACGCAGAGACCAGCACACACACACACACCTGCGAGCGGGACAGGGACGCACACGCGCCCGCACACAGATCCAGTGAGCCGACAGAGCGGGTGGGCGGGGCTTTGGGTGCAAACTACAGCAGAGAGCGGTTCTTCTTAGCAGAAACACGGGTTAATGTCTTTAAATTATTAAATCATCACCCATGATGGCAAAAAACAAACAAAGTTCTAGCAGAAGAGCGGAGCGGACTCCGCTTCGCGGCGCTTCCGCGTCCAGAGTGAATTGGGGGTGACGCGCTCCCCGTCCCGGTAGCTGGTGGTTCTGACGCTTGATTCAATCAGATCCGCCAGCTCCTCTCATTTTTGACCGAGCATGCTCCGTCCGGGTCGGTCCCGCTTCGGCTGCGGGTCTGCGGTTGCGCTTCCAGTTTCCACGAGGACGGACTTTAACCATGCGTCGATAACGATGAGTCGGGAATGAGAATGCATGAAGTGGACGGAGAAAACATTTTGATTTGGTGACCTGAACAAAAGTTCTTTGTTTCACTAAAACAATGTTTGCAGCGTGTATGTGAGTGAGGACTCAGACAAAAACTTTGCACCAGGCCAGATCAACAGAGCAGAGACACGAGAGTTAGGCCCCGCCCACTGAGTTTGACGAGAGAATCTGACAGTTTGCATTTTCACGGCGTGTCCACTTCCTGTTTCATGAAATGTATAATGAAATCATGAAATAAATAAATATATTATGAAATGTTAAAAATGGCTTTTTAATGGCTATTTTAATATTTTAATGCCACATTTATTTAATTTATTTATTTATTTCAACATTTATTTATTTATTTCAACATTTATTTATTTATTTCAACATTTATTTATTTATTTCAATTTGGCTCTTTTGACCCACAAGGACAATGAAATAAATAAATATGTCATGAAATACTTAAATCTGCTCTTTTAATATTTTAATGCCACATTTATTTAAACATTTATTTATTTATTGCAACATTTATTTATTTATTGCAACATTTATTTATTTAATGCAACATTTATTTATTTATTTCATATTAAATATATTTATTTCAATGTGGCTCTTTTAACCTACAAGGGACAATGAAATAAATAAATACGTCATGAAATACTTAAATGTGCTCTTTTAATATTTTAATGCCACATTTATTTCAACATTTATTTATTTATTTCAACATTTATTTATTTATTGCCACATTTATTTATTTAATGCCACATTTATTTATTTATTTCATATTAAATATATTTATTTCAATGTGGCTCTTTTGACCCACACTGGGCAATGAAATAAATAAATATGTCATGAAATACTTAAATGTGCTCTTTTAATATTTTAATGCCACATTTATTTCAACATTTATTTATTTATTTCAACATTTATTTATTTATTGCCACATTTATTTATTTAATGCCACATTTATTTATTTATTTAATGGTGTATATATTTATTTCTTTTTGGCTCTTTCGAGACTCCATACAGTATATATATATACAGTATATATATATATATACACAGTATATATATATATATATATATATATATATATATATATAATATATATCCATCCATGCTCAAAATTAGCATTTGCATTTTTTCACTGTCTGTGTGGTTAGAGACTCCAATAATAATAGGTTGTGATTATTACTTGTTGCTAGTACTCAACAGTACATAGATAAAAACTAGTTAATTAACTTCATTTTCTAAGCTGTTTTCATCTAAAAAGGTTTCTTTATACTTCATATTTTTTTCTGTTTTGCGTATGTGTAGTGTTCCCCGCATATTAGTGTTTCTTCATTCACAGAGTATTTTTTGTCAGTCATGTGACTCTTCCTGTTTGTCTCAAAAAATAAAAAATAAATCAGACAACTCTAGGCTCTAAATTTTTTGTGTTAGAAGGGGGTTTTGTGCTGCTGAGGTGCATCTACGCACTGCAGAGCCCCCGCGGAGAGGGAGCATCCATCCGCGCGGAGTCTCCGTGACCCCTTCTATGTCCATGCTTCCGCAAGGAGAAATGGCATCAGCTGACTCAGAAATGGCAGAAAAAAATGCTGATAATCACGGAGGATATTCATCAGCAGGTGTTTATTGTTAAATGGAGGAAGCACAGTCCTAATTTTAAGACAGAAACACACTCCTCATCTGCATCAAGCTACGCTAATGCTGCGGTACGGTCTTTAGTTCTAAATAAATGCATTAAAAAATAAATAAAAACATACGTTGAGCAATACTCAAATAGTCCTTAATATATGTTTACAAAGTATGATCAGAATTGTTTTTGATGAGTATAGATTGGTAACAGGCATCCTTCAACCGCGGGGGTGGGGCGGGTTCTCTGTATTTGCGCATATCCATGGATTACTCCAGTCCTAAACCCCGCGAATAAGAGGTGAATACGGTAAGTATTTTTCTTTAATCACTATGTTTTAACATTTGAAATTTGTATAAAAAAAATTAAAAACCTAAATCTGATTTTTTTAAAAAGCATGAAATCTAACATAAATGAAAACTTTTCAGATCACTTTCTTAGGAGCTAATATTGTTTTTTGTTCCAACTACTTCTTCAGACCAAGATACAGTAACTGATTCAATAAATGTGGAAGAACATTTACAGAGACGCCTGGGGTAAATGTACATCTAAATATTTCCCCAGCAGCTTATGACATCCTATGACATATTTCCAGCATGGGGAGGATTACAGCTGGGGAGACAGGTTTGTCCAGAACGTGTAGCAGATTTCTGCTGAATCAATGATTGTTTGTGTGTCCACAATATGAAAATATACGTAGTATATTAAAATGTTGTGTATCACATAAGCTCAACACCTTATCTTAAATTTAAAAGTAATTCATTAAATCAACAAAACAAAATCTACCAAGGTGGTAAGATAAAAAAAATTCTTACTAAGACATGTTTCTTAAGATTTTGCTATTGAAAAACTTTATTAATGCGATTTCTGTGTCTTACTTTATTCTTAAAATTCAAAGTGTCCACTGGAAGGAGAAGCAGCCTCCATTGTCCTGCTCTCACGACACCTTAAATCAAGAGTTTAGGTCACCTTTAGTTAATCTACATGAGGGGGTGTGTCCTCACCACAGGTGCAGAAAAAGGCAACGAGTGAGACTTCCTCTGCTTGGGCACGTTGTAGTTCTGATAGAGCAGAACCCCATACTGTGGAGACAGAAGATCCATTCTGCTCTTACTTCAAGAGGAGAAAACAGACTTAATATCTTTTGGGCTGAATCCCTGCTTCGAAGTGTGAGGCGCTCACCTTGAGCAGTCTGAAGGCAGTGGTCCAGCAGGTTCTGCTTTGTTCGTCTTCTGCACACAGCATCTTCAGCTCTTTGCAGTCGCTCCTCGCCTTACTGGACTGTCGGGCCATCAGAACACACAATACATAGAACCAAAAGAAAACTATCATTGTCTTTAGATCACTCCAGGCTACCAGCTCTGGATATTATACAACAATACTTCTGAATGTCAAGATTTAAACACTGATGTTACGAAACATCATCTTTTTCTGTAATTCTTAACCCTTCCGCTCTCCTTGGGGTCCAGATGGCTCCAACCACATATTGTTATGCGATTTCTTCCATGACAAATGTGGACGAAGGGGGACAGGATTTTATGTCTGCCATGGACATTAGTGAAACTCCGAAATCAGTGAAAAAAAAAGTTCAACGCACTGTCCTGTGGTGTCCAGATGACCCCACTTTTAATGTAAACAAGCTAAGGAGAACGGAAGGGTAATACTCTACTTTACAGTAGGGGTCCCCAAACTACGGCCGGCTCCTCATTTTGCCTGAACCCCCACACGCCCATCAGAAATGCCAATTGAGATATAACAGAACTTCTTCTTCATCATCATTATTTTTCTTCCATACGTTTTTTGGATGCTCTTCAGCTGATTCAGCTATAAAAATATTCAGGTCTTTTAATGCGAGCTTTTCTGACTGTTTTGACAGTTACTAAGAGTGTCTAGGCTATTTTGAGGTTTAGCTAATATTTCGGCTACATGCTAGCTGTTTTGGCTAATTTAGGCTTTTTTTAACCATGTTTTGAGGCTAATTTGGCATTTAGCTTATCCTTCAGCTACAAACCAGGTATTTTGGCTAATTCAGGCTTCTTTTGTTTTTTTTTAACTAATTTGGAGTTTAGCTAACATTTTAGCTTTATGCTAGCTGTTTTGGCTAAATTAGACTTTTTTAGAAGTTTTTTCTGCTAATTTGACATTTAGCTAATATGGCTAATTTAAGCTTTTTTTTAAATCATTTTTTAGTCAATTTGGAGTTTAGCTAATATTTCAGCAACATGGTCACTGTTTTGGTTAATTTAGAATTTTTTTTCAATTTTTTAGGCTTATTTGGTATTACTAGCTAATATTTTAGCTAGATCAGCTTCAGCGTTTTCAGCTATTAGCTTCAGCCATTTCAGTATTCAACTTCAGAACTTTCAGCTATTAGCTTTAGTTATCAATTTCAGCATCTTCAGCTATTAGCACTAGCATCTTAAGCGGACACATTCAGCTTCTAGCATTCACACTCCAGTATTATCGTAGGTAATGCTATATATCTAGTTTTTAAAATCTTTTGCTATTATTTTTTCTACGAAGATTACAGAAATGAATTATTTTAAATTTGGCTGTGTGGCTTTCTGGAAAACTGTAAATGTTTACGTTTAGGCTGTAACTGTTACCCTTTTTCTGAAAGCCTAACCGACCCCGGCCCAAAACAGAAAAGAAAACAGTGTGAAGAAAAAAGTGTGAAAATGTTCATGTCTAAGTGTTTAAAGTGGAGATATAAAGCCTTAAACATCTGTAATCATTGTAAAGACTAAAGTTGAATACTTTGAGGATTTCACCAAGTATAGCTTAATTTAAGAATGCAACTCCTGCAACAACTGACAGACTGCTGCATTTTTATATTTTTCTGTAGAAAAATTACCTTTTTTGCATGACTTTTGATTAAAAAACAAGCAGATATAAAAGCTTTTTTTTTTTTTAAGTAAATGAAATTACTTTGGAGGCCTGGTCCTATTCTCAAAGTCTCAAGGGCCAACATTCCAATTATTTCTTTTGGAAACCCAGCCCAGCTGATTGCTTGAATCAGGTTTGTTTTGTCAATAAGATGATTCCACAGCAAGTTAAATGGAAAACATATAGAACTTTGGTCCTGTGTTTCTGTGTTTACTGAATCTCAATTTGTTTGTTACAATATTATCCCTTAAATTATTTTAGAAATTACAATTCGAAGGAATTTGAAATGTGATTTTCATTCTAGCTTAAATAACTAACATTGGAGTCTTGATTTGTCTGAAAATATATATTTTATTTACAGTAAAGTCTTTTCACAACTGGGTAAATAAATTATTGGAGAACATTGTGTGTGACCTGTAGGTGGCACCAGGTCTTTTGATGTTTGTTCAAGTCAGTGCAATAGATGGTTTAGCAGATATTCCGCTAAAATATATGAATGATCATGAAGTTTCACTAAACTCCTGCATGGACACAAGGACATTAAAAAATGATGAGCACCCAGTTTTATCTGTTTTTTGAGAATTTATATTACATTAAAGTTTTTTAAATGTAAAAAAATAAATATTTGGTGACATTTGCTTACAGATCACATTTAAAATCCCTATTTTATCCAAATATCTGGAATGCTCTTACTAGATTTCGTGTTACCTATACACAAACCAGTTATTCAAACTAAAGCAGTCTAAATGGCTATTTATAGACATGATAAACAACAAAAAAAAATCCCTTGAGATCAATAAAGTACAGTTGTGCTCTTATGTTTACTTGCACTAGAAGAAATTTTGATTTCTTGGTCATTTTTGTATATGAATGACAACACAAACACTTTATTTCCTTTAGTTAGTGGTTTGGTGAAGCCATTTATTGTCAAAAAAATCTGTTCACTCTTTTAAAATCATAATCACAACAGAAACTTCCTTAATGAGCCCTTCAAAAGTTTACATACTATGATTACTTTGTTGATACAAAAGGGTTTGAATAACAGCTAAATGTAACCATCCTCACCTGTGACTCGGCTGTCTGTAATCAAAGGATATGTTTGGACTTTATAAACTCCCAACGTACCCTAGCACCCTTCATTCGATCCAGAGTCATGGGAAAAAACTAAAGAGCTGTCAAAGATCTACGGGAAAAGGTAACTGAACTGTACAAAACAGGAAAGAGGAACTGAGAATACTAATCAGCAGTGATCAAACTTTGATCAAGAAGTTGAAAATGAGGAGTTCTGTTGAAACCAAACACAGGAGCACAGTGACAAACAATTCTGCCAGGAAAATCCTTACTGATGCATAGAAAGACTCACAAATAACTTGAGCTGTGATGCAGGACACTGAAAAACTGTGGTGTGGATGTTTCAATGTGTACAGTAATGAGGAACCTGCAGAAAAATGGGCTGCATGGTCTGAAGAAAGCCTTGCAACACGCCAAACAGCACAAAGACAAACCTCCAAACTTCTGGACCAAAGTCATTTGGAGCTATGAGACAAAGATTAAACCACAAACGCTACATTTGGAGAAGAGTCAACAAGACCTCTGATTAAAATAACATGGAAAAAATTTTAAAAGTTTACAGTCATCCTCCATTTTCTGTGAAAAATGAAATTCATAATTTCTTCCTGTGTGTAAACTTCTATAAGAGCGGGTTTGAAGACCACCGCGGAGTAACAACTATTTATCTTAGATCATGTGTTCTTCGGCATTACCTTAATGCAGAACTGGAAGTCTGTTGGCGCGTTATGAAATCTCCTGCCGGCGATGATGGTGTAGATGTTACTATCTTCAAGGTCGGCCAGCAGCTGCAGGTGCCGGGGCTCCTACACAAAAGATTTATCAAAGTGTTTTACTCAATACTTCAGCAAAATATTTAAAATCGTACCAAAAAAAATCTGTGGGGGTAAATTATATGACTATTGAACACCTTGGAAGTTCCTTTTGTTGAGTAATACAACCCAGAGCGCCGCAGAGACATGTAGAGCTTCTTCCATGACTTGCGTCCAGCCTCTTTAACGTAAAGATGTCCTTGGATTTCTGGACAGCTACTGGAGTTTAGAAAGTTCTAAAAAGATTAAAACAAAAGGATTTATCAGTAATGAATGCTGTAAATCTACTGAGTGCTGCCCTACAAGCAAGATTCTACTTCTGACTTCACAGCAACACCAGATTCTAATTCTATACGGCTATGTTTAGCTGTATAAAACCTTAAAGGGGCCATACCATGAAAAAACAACTTTTTTGGGCTTTCAAGTGTGATATACTGCTCATTCTTCACTATAAACAACCCCAAAGTGGTATTTTGATCCATCCATTCATGCATTTCTGAGTAATCCTCTCAAAACTTGCGGGCCCTCACATGCTGATGTCACAAAGTGAGACCCGCCCCTCCAGAAGGAAGAGTCTGCCCCGAGCTAACACAAACACTTTGCCAACAAAGTTAGCAGCCATGATCAGCCAGCTTGCTTCGCTTTTCTTCATTTTTTTGTGAAGAAAGAGGAGGACGGCCCGAGGATGATGTCTCGAAGTGGGCGGAACCCTCAGTGAGTGAAAGGCGGAGCCTCATTTCAAGTATGACAAGAGTCTGCAAAAATAGCTAATATTTCATAAATTAATAGTTTTTTAGTGTTCCAAAGGTGATCATTTATATACGGTTCACTCTGAAAGGCTCAAGGAAATCATAGTTTGGCCCCTTTATAATGATTTAATAAAATCAAAGAAACTGAAAAGAGTTTAAATCACATTTTTCAAACACCTGGACAATATTTGTAGCAAATACTTTCCTAAAATCTTAAAAAGCAAAAACTTTAAAAAGATAGTAGATGCATAGAACATCAGTATTTTCTAAGTATACAAAACCAAAAGTACAGATCGACATTTCTGAATGTTCTCATACCTAAAAGCCGGAAAATGCTACAGGTATTTTTATATTGAATTGCAATTTGTTTGCCAATTTGAACATTTTTTAAAGCGCAAACATGTTTTAAATAACCTACTGCAAAGATTAAGATAAGTTACTGAATATTTGAGATGATAAGGAAATAAAAACACTGTTCAGAAATTCCACAAGTAAAAAATGAAAACTAATAAAATCTTTTCTTCGTCTTTTAAACATTTAGTTAATAATAAACATTTACAGTCTTGAACAAAGATGGTTTCATGAATATTTATATCACAACAGTGAAAAATAATGTAAAGGTTTGGTAGATTCTAGATTCAAAGTTTTCATTGTCATATGGAACATGGAGCATTGAAATATAATAAGTAAACAGTAATGTGGTATAGTAATGTGTCTGCATTGTGTGCAATAATAAACATGATTGTTAATCAGAGTAGAGTTTAGTCTGATCAGCTGATGTGAGTCCTGTCAGCTGTTCAGAAGTCTGATCACAGCAGCGAAATGAAGAGTTTTGAGTCTTGTTGTTTCACACTTCTGAAGTCTGAACAGCCCGTGCTGTGGGTGGGTGGAGTCTCTTCTGAGGACTCAGAATGGGCGGCGGCGTCCTGGCGATCCCCGCGGCAGTCTTAGCCAATCTCTGCTGGAACAGTAGTGCTGCCGTACCACGCCGAGATGCAGCCGGTTACGGCGCCAACAATCACACAGGAGCTGCTGAGGACGCCGAGCTTCTTCGGCCCACACAGCCGCTGTTGGACTCTCTGAACCAGCTGACTGGTGTTCAGGTCCTTCCTGATACGGACGCCGTGGTTCTTAAAGCCGCTCAACCTCAAGCCCACAAATAGAGAGAGTTTGATGAGTCGAGAACCAGAGGAGGAGCAGCTTCAGATGGGATCCAACTGTCGGGTTTCTCGGGTCAAACCACTTCTGAGCCGGAACCACCGGAGGGAACGTCTCAACTGGACCAAGGAGGAGGAGGACTGGACTGTTGGCCAGAGGTCCAAGCTGCTGTTTTCTGATGAAAGTTAAGTCACATTTGGGAATCAGGGTCCAAGGTGAGGAGCGGAACCCAAACTGCTGGAGGTCCGGAGGAAAATCTCCACATCAGTCATGATTTGGGCTGCAATGTCCGGTTCTGGTGTTGGTTAAGTCTGCTTTCTTCAATCCAAATGCACTGCAGGAGTCTAGCAGAATCACGGACCGGTCCGTGGATCAATTCCCACTGGACCGGGGAAGAACTACTAAATTCAACCCATTTTTTAATTTTTTATTTTATTTTTTTTAATCCTGGAAGTCTTTTATTTTGAAAAATAACCAGATTCTCTCAGCTAAACCTTCAATCACTTGAGCTGTAAAGTTTGGTCAGGGGAGCAAAATGATGAATCTTTTTTCTGAAAATTCTTTTGGTTTTGAAAATCACACGGGAAAAGTCGCATGTGGAACGTTTCTCAGAGCAGGTGATTCCACACGCCGTGCCTGTGACCTTCACGAACGAATCGAATCTTAAGAACGGTCACGGAAATGCTCAAACAAGATCAAAACAAGCAAGCATCAAGAAAATCTGGGCTTCCATGACTCCAACGCACGACCACAAGTATCACTTCAATACAGCGGCACATTGAGACATCCATAACCAAGGATTAAAGATGGACGGATCATTTTGATTTTTACTGATTAGATGAGATCAAAAATTGAAGAGTAAGTGGGAATTTGTTCACAGAATTCTAATCTTCTGAAATAATTGGTTTTATGAGTTTTGTCAGATATTAATGGTTGCTTCCGCATACTTTTCTGATAATGCGCACCTCAGAGCGCATTATCACGCTGATACCACGGTCACTTATGAAAAAATAAATGATTGAATCAATTATTGGTCATTTAATCTTGTTAATTTTTACTCTTAAATTATTTTCCCAAAAGTAAAATATTTGATAGGAGGTGCGGCACGTTGTCATGGTAACGGCTACAGAGCCCACAACAACCTCAGAGTGGCGGAAAGTGTATCTTGAACACTAGAATGAGTGACACTAATTCTTCAAAATGATGAAATACACCAAACAGGTACAAGGTAACTGTGAAGTCACTCATGTCTTCCATCCTGTCTCCCTGTTGTAATAAACTGTGGAATAAGGAATGTGCAATTTCTGTTACGAACTGCTGTTTTGGCCGGCACAGTAATAAAGAATCACTTTTTTCAGCCAATCAGAACTGAGTATTCATCCAGACCATGGTATAAGTAAAAATAATAACAACAATGGACCCTCTGAAAGGTATATTCTATGAAATTGTATTTTTTGTAAACGGAATCATGAAAATAAATAGAGTTTTCTATGATAATCTAATATTTTGTCTGTATATCATGGGAGCAGGTGTAGAGAAGAGAGTTTAAAGTCTGATAAAGAATTATTCAAGGCGTCAGCATTACAAAAATATAACTTAAAAAGTATTTCTAAACTCCCTGAACTAAATTAAATCTTGTTTGTTTGGTGCTGAAAATGTGTAAATGAAAACACAATATATATACTTAACTAAAATACATTAAGTACTTATTTTTTTACTTCAATTCGATTCAATTGAGATGAAAAGGTTTCCAGAATTTCACTTTTTCATTATCATTATATAAAATATAGAATATTTTTCCCTGTCAAAATAAACCTGTTTTAATAATTGACCACATATTTTATTTATTTTAAAAAAAGTGTAAATTAAGTTACTTTTTCATTTCAATAACTCCTTAAGTGTTCAAATATTTTCTGTTCTTTATGTTATCATATTTCAACCACAAATGAATTTGCATGCTGAAAATTTGCCATAACCTCACAGAAAAATCAACAGCTGAAAAAAAATGATTTTTGTTTGTCTTTACTCGAGAACAAAGTCAGAACAAAAACCTTCCACCTGCACTCACCTGCAGCAGCTGGGACGGAGGGACAGAACCATCCGCCTCCTGACACCAAGCCACCATCTGCTCCGGGAAAAAGTTCTGGAAGGGAAAGATGGTGTCGGACGGTGATTCACTTCACAGCTTTACAATTGAGTTTAGTGAAATTAAAAATATTTAATTTCCTGTTTGCATCAGAAAGCCAGTTACTACATAGACTGTAATTTAAACTGAATAAAGGTGTAACTTTCATTAATTATGCAGCTTTTTTCATAAACTAAAAACTAGTTTTTGCCCGAGAAAAATTAAAGAATTTATTTAAAAAAGAAAATCAATCATATATTTGACTAATTGAAGTTGAACAACTCGTCCTGGAGATATTTTAGAATGTGGATCAAACCAATTAAAGGCTTCAAGTGTTCACTGGGTTAATCTGGATCTCCTTCAATGAGTGAGGAGATGGAATTTTACAGCATTTCTATATTTAATATTCATAATATTATTTTTAGGGCTGTAAATGTTGACGTGATTAATAAAACATAATTTATTCGTTAATATGTATTATTCGCGCTCAGGCGTCCCGCCGTGCAGATGTGACATCAGTCTTACAAAACTCATTTTTTTACATCCTTGATTGAGATTTTATTAAATTAAAGAGATAATATGGCAGTTGAGGGGGGTTGAAAAATTTGGAATCGATTCTGGAAATTCTTGGCGATAACCAGCCAACATCAGAATGTTAGGAGGTCTTGATTGGCAGGTGATCACAACAGTGGGCAGAAAAAGGAAAAAAGGACGACCTTTCTGGTGGCGTGCGACAGAGAAGTCCTTCAGGGGAGGCGGCAGACTCACCAGGGGGTTCCTGAAGAACTCATATTTGGCAAAGTTCTTCCTGAAGAGAAATTTGCTGTCGCTGCTCATGGAGGCCTGAACTTGAGCCACCAGCTCGTGGTCCTCCAGACATCTCTCTAGAAGAACACAAACACACAATTTTATTTTATTATTTTTGATAATTTATTTATTTAATTATAATATATTTTTGACATTATTTCTAATGTTCCATTGTCCCAAACATGGAAAGTTACAGTTTTATTTTTGATCTGGTTTCATGCATGTAAGAAAATGGCATCACTTCCTGCAAAGACATATTTCGAGAGAAATGTACCAAACTCCATGTGGTGTTACGCTGTGACACAGCAAGAAGAATCACCTGAGAGACAACAGTGGATAAAGAGGATCTGAGAAATGGAAGAAGCAGAGTGGAAGAAGAGCGAGGAGAAAGACGGGGGAGGAGGCAGAAAAATGATACGTCTTTGGGCTGATTGCTGAGTGTATGGAGGAATTTTTGTGCCATTATTTAAAAAACTGTGTGCTTTGAAAATTATTTTACACTGAAATCAGAAAAGACACACTTGAAACTCAAAAGTATATCATATATATAATATATAATATAATTCTATCCGACCCTCCAACTCATTTTATTTTATTGTTTTAATTGTTATTTTATCTTCATTTCTAACTTGTATAATTTTGACAAAATATATATTTATGGAGAGTAAGATCTTGAAAGTTATTAAAGGTTTAAGTTAATATGTTATGGAATAATATTCCTGCTTTTTTATTATTCATAATTATGTTAAAAAGTTACGGTTTTAACGTTTTCAAAATTAGAATTCTGCTAGCTTTTAGGACTATTTTGCCATTTACTAAGATTTTTTTAGGCTGTTTTGGAGTTAAGCTAATATTTCAGCTACATGCTAGGTGTTTAGGCTAATTTAGGCTTTTTTTTTTTTTTTTTTCTGGCTGTTTTGGAGTTTAGCTAATATTTACATGCTAGCTGTTTTGACAAATTTAGGCTTTTTTTTAACGTTTTTTAGGATATTTTGAAGTGCAGTTATTTTTTTCTGACCAAATATATATGTATATTTTTAGTTTTTTAAGCTAATTTGGCCTTTAGCTAATACTTTAACTGGCTATCGTCGTCAGTGTTTTCATCTGGGTTTTCATTTATCAATTTCTGCATCTTCAGCGGCCAAATTCAGTTTACAGCATTCACATAGTTCATAATTATGTTAAAAAGTTACTTTTTTAAAGTTTTATTTTTTTTTTTTTTTAGAGTGTTTAATAACTTTCTCCTGTTCAGACCGCAGCCTAAGGTGTGTTTTTGATTTTGGCCCCTTGTGCGATTGAGTTTGACATCCAAAACGGAAAAAACAGACAAAGAACTTTTTACTATGATGTCTGACACCAAACTAGTTCTGCTCCACCCATGTAGAAAATTTAAATATATCTCCTAAGAGTTCTTCTTATTATTTCTCCTCCACCCCATGATTGAACACTTTTCTTAGAAAATTAATTTAAACATTTATTACCCTCAACAAAAATGTAAATGCAAAACTTTTGTTTTTGCTCCCATTTTTCATGAGATGGACAAAAAAATCTAAAATTCATTCCAGATTCACAATATTAGCATTTCTCTCAAACATTGTTCATCCCACCTCACAGGTGTGCCACAGCATCTGACATCAGGATTAGTGCACAGGTGAGCCTTATACGCCGTCATTTACGAGTTTTTTTTTTTTCCTTTAATGTTAAGTGTGCGATCCATGAGAGCATCGTCTCCTCCGTGGGGGACGGAAATAGTTTTAGGAGGGTAAGAAGAGTTTTGCTGTAAATTTAACGCCATAGCAGGGCACCACTTTACAAATGTGCCACAAAAACCAGCCAATCACAGACAACCCATCAGCCTATGAGCTGATTGGAAGAATTTCTGACCAATTCATGTCATGTCTGTGATTGGTTGGTACACATTTTCAAGTGCAAATTAATTTTTACAAGAGTTTTACTGTCAAAACAGGGAGTGTTGCGTGAAATAAAGGCACGATAGTCGCTCCATACGGCTGCAGCAAAGCCACTATAAAGCAGAGAAGGAAGGTCCTGGTCTCTCTGGAAGTTCAAGCGGAACGTTGAAAGCTCGTGCTGCACCGTGAAATCTGCTCCTCCCAAAATGAGGTCTGGTAAACTCACATGTTTGAGTAAGGTGACATTCAGATGCTCATTTCTGCCTAAAAAGGATTCTGGCTGCCCTTCAGGGGTAGAAATGTCTGCTCTCTGTGTGCTGGCTGCAGCCTGGGGAATTTCCTGTGCAGGCTCGGGTAAGATTGATTGGTTAAGACGGCTAGGGGCTTGTCCAGAGGAGGCCTGCCATTGGCTGCACGCTGCTCTGGTATGATGCTTCAGTCCAGGCCTTTTTCCACCGCCGCCCCCCTCCCTCTTTGTCTTTCTTTAGGTCGCTTTTCTCTCTCCTTTCATTTCTACCACTCTTTTTCCGCTTTCTCTCCCTCCCTTCACCTCACATTCCATCTCTGCAGAGTAACCCCCCCCCCCAACAGAAACGCAGAACAAGCAGGAAAGCACAAAGCAATCCTTTGACTCTTAAAATTCTGATGAAAAAAGGAGAGAAAAAAAGCTTCAAAGGGAAAAAGCAAAGAGGCGAAGCACGAGACACATTTTTCTGCTTTTTTATTTTTGCCCCCCCAGAAAAATAATTAGGGGGGAAAGAGTATTAAAATTACACGGAACAACAATAAACCTCACAACTATCACACCCCCCTCCACCAGTCACAAACATAAAACGTGATTTAGCAGGAGCGGGTTAAGAGATCGTTTGAGAAAGCTCTCAGTCTCCCTGCTCAGCTCCATTCTGATGTATCCACTCACAGACAAATAGATCCATGAACGTCTTTGTTTCCCTCGTCTGAGCTGGAATCTGCATCTAAACTGTACAGCTGGTGATTTTGTTTCACTGCTTTTGTTAGGTTGGGGTTGTGAAGGGCTGTAGGCAACACGAGGATGATGGGATATCAGCAGAAGCTTACTTTAGTCCCCACAACTCGGATGAAAGTTTCTGATGAACTCCTGCTACACAAAGTATGTCTTAGAAAACGACACAGCTTTATTTATTATTCCAAAAAACGGCAAAGTCATAATAAAAAAGACAACTGGGAACGCTTTTACAATAGATCCAAAAATGATTGGAGTGCGTGATGTGGAAGCGTTGTGCCTTATTTTCACAGAAACAAGCAGGTGCTCACATTGTGACATCACAAAGTGGAGAACAGCCCCTTCCAGGAAGAGTCTGGACTTCCAGCTCCGGCCCCACACACTTTCTTTTTTTCATCAATCTGGCCGATCGAGACCCACACAGAACGTGACTTTTTATTCCACCCTTCTGCAGTTTGAACTGTTTTTTATATCTTTGAGGATTATTTTTTATGTGAGGATTACAGAAAATAATTATTTTAAATTTGGCTATATCGGGCTTTCTTGATAACCTTAAATGTTTAGACACACTTTGCGATTGTTAAAAGGTTTCTGATAGCCTGAAAGCCGACCCCCGTCTCACATCAGAGAAGAAAACCTTTCTGTTATAGGGTAAAGGTGAAAGTTAAATAAAAAAAGGAGGTTTTATAGGGGAAATAGTCAAACATTAAACCACTTCTTCTATAAAATCAAATCATACCTGGATGTGGTATCAAACCCCAGGAAAATATGAAGATTAAAAAATGTTTATAGACTTTACCGAGGCCTAGGACGGGGTGGTGCTCCACTAGTGTCCAGGCGTTGTCATCCACGCAATGGCTCTTGTAGACGAGCAGCTGGCACACATCTCTTGCCGTCATGTGTCCTGGAATCTCCACCACTTTTCCGGATCCATCTTCACTCCAAACCTTCACAATCTGAGGAGAAACGAAGGATTGATGAGCATCAGAGCAGCAGAGGTCATGCTCTTAAAAGCAGAAAAGTCAAGGATGTCCAGAGTTGATGTCTGTGTTTGTAAACTCTACTGTGGCTCTATGACCCAGGTGATCCGTTACATCAACCTCAAAGTTTTGGTACCAATAAAGATAGTCGATTAGTCATTACTTAATATTATATGGAGTCAGAGTGCAGTAAAGTTGAGTTATAATGGGATTAAGATAGCATTTTGGACTATTTGGGCATTTATTTGTTTTTTTAAGCAATTTGGAGTTCAGATAATATTTCAGCTAAATGCTAGCTATTTTAGCTAATTTAGGCTTTATGTTTTTTAGGCTATTTTGAAGTTTAGCTAATATATTACCAGCATGCAAGCTGTTTTAACTAACTTAGTTTTTTTGTTTTAAGGCTAATTAGGAGGTTAGTTAATAATTTAGCAAAATGCTAACTATTTTAGTTAGTTTAGGCTATTTTGCTTTTTTAAGCTACTTTGGAGTTTAGCTAATATTTCACCTGCATGCTAGCTTTGTTTTATACAAACTTTAGTTTTTTAGTTTTTAGGCTAATTTGGAGGTTGTCTAATATTTCAGCTAATATTTATGCTAGCTGTTTTTGGCTAATTTTTTGGGGTTTAGCCAATATTTAAGCAAAATGCTAGTTATTTTAGCAAATTTAGGCTATTTTGATTTTTTAAGCTACTTTGGAGTTTAGCTAATATTTCACCTGCATGCTAGCTATTTTAACAAACTTAGTCTTTTTAGTTTTTAGGCTAATTTGGAGGTTATCTAATATTTCAGCTATATGCCATCTGTTTTTGGCTAATTTTTTGGGGTTTAGCCAATATTTAAGCAAAATGCTAGTTATTTTAGCAAATTTAGGCTATTTTGATTTTTTAAGATACTTTGGAGTTTAGCTAATATTTCACCTGCATGCTAGCTATTTTAACAAACTTAGTCTTTTTAGTTTTTAAGCTACTTTGGAGTTTAGCTAATATTTCACCTGCATGCTAGCTGTTTTAACAAACTTAGTCTTTTTAGTTTTTAGGCTAATTTGGAGGTTGTCTAATATTTCAGCTATATGCTAGCTGTTTTGGCTAATTTTTTGGGGTTTAGCCAATATTTAAGCAAAATGCTAGTTATTTTAGCAAATTTAGGCTATTTTGATTTTTTTAAGCTACTTCGGAGTTTAGCTAATATTTCACCTGCATGCTAGCTATTTTAACAAACTTAGTCTTTTTAGTTTTTAGGCTAATTTGGAGGTTGTCTAATATTTCAGCTACATGCTAGCTGTTTTTGGCTAATTATTTGGGGTTTAGCCAATATTTAAGCAAAATGCTAGTTATTTTAGCAAATTTAGGCTATTTTGCTTTTTTAAGCTACTTTGGAGTTTAGCTAATATTTCACCTGCATGCTAGCTGTTTTAACAAACTTAGTCTTTTTAGTTTTTAGGCTAATTTGGAGGTTGTCTAATATTTCTGCTATATGCTAGCTGTTTTTGGCTAATTTTTTGGGGTTTAGCCAATATTTAAGAAAAATGCTAGTTATTTTAGCTAATTTAGGCTATTTTGATACTTTGGAGTTTAGCTAATATTCCAGCTACATTCTAGCTGTTTTTGGCTAACTTTTGGAGTTCAGCCAATATTTCAGCTAAATGCTGGCTATTTTGGCTAATTTAGGCTATTTGGAGTTTAGCTAATATTTCACCTACATGCAAGTTGTTTTAACTAATTTATTTTTTTTTTTCAGTTTTTAGGCTAATTTTGAGGTTATATAATATTTCAGCAACATGCTAGCTGTTTAAACCAACTGATATTTTAGCTGGCTATTAACTTCAGCATTGTCAATTTTAGCATCTTCAGCTATCAGCATTAGCATCTTCAGCGGCCGTATTCAGTTTACAGCATTCACACTAGCATTATCGCAGGTAATGCTATTTATCTAGTTTTTAGTTAGTTTACAGTTAAGATTTGCGCTTTACATCCAGTTTGCACATGACCTGATCAGTAAACTAATAGGAAAAGATAATCTGGGATTAGTCAACTATTAAAATAACCGTTTGTGGCAGCACTGGTGCCATTTTGAAACATCCCAGCCAAGAGCTCAGAGTGAAATTTAACCTGGGTGCAATCTTTCCTTCTTGGAGTCGCACAGATAACCACAGAGCAGCTGCTTCACACCACCGTACGAGTAGATTCACACAACGCTGAGAGCTCACTCTCACATTCGGCGCATGACACGACTATGAGCGGATGAAACTGAGGCGAGCGCATGTCTCTAAAACGGAGACGGAAATAAAACGAGCCTCTTCCAGAAAAATCACCTCTGAAAATTCAACGAAACAAGATACAAAAACTCTACAGAGAAGACTCGGGGACTAAAGAGAAAAAGGAGAGAGCAGATCACAGAAAAGGACTGCGACGACAACATGGCAAATTCAAAAAACACACAAGAGAAATGACAACAAGACGAAGGGCAACAACAAACGTCTAAATGCTTCTTACGACCCAAACCTGCACACCACCTTTTTCCTTCCCTCAGAAACAAATAAAATCAGAAACACGTGACTTTTGTGCAGGATAAGTTTGGCTGATAGTAAGTATTTGGATCCACAGGATCCCCCAGAGCGCAGGCCTCCCCGGCAGACATCCAGGACAAGAAAGGAAGGAAGGAGTCTCTTACCTCTACGGCCTGAAAGAGGCAGCAGTCTGGAGAGCAGGATGGCATTTTCACACTGAGACGCTCTCCAGTGACTCAGGGACCGAAGGAGGGAGGGAGGGAGGAAATGAAGCTGGAGGAGAGGAAGTCAGGAAGAGAGGGAGAGAGCCGGGAGGGAGGGGCAGATTGTCAGAGGTAAGAGGGAAAGGGGGGCGACAGAGGAAGGGCAAGACGAAGCCGAGACGGCCGAAACCTTCCCTTCCAGACGGGGAGCAGACGAGCTGAGCTGCAAGAATGGCTACACCCCCCCCCCCCCCACCCCCCCCCCCTACAGTGGATTAACATTGTGTCGGTTCTTTTTTTTTTTTTTCTTTTCAAAAGTACCATATTTTCTGCACCATAGGGCGCAGTCTTCATTAGGGGTCTATTTCTGTACTTAATCCATACACAAGGCACATCGTATTATAAGGCGAAAAAAAAAAGTGAATTTAGTTCAATTTCATTCCACTATTTAACAAACCACTCTTATTATTTTTAATCAATCTCCTCCCACAAAACACCTTCAGTGTTTGAATTAAACAGCTGTTGATCAAACATGCCGGTTCGCTCTCCGGCGGTTTTAGCCAAAGCTCGGACAACAGTAGTCGCGTTTCCATTAACTCTGAAATTTCGAAAAACGGAATTTCGATATTTAATTCTCCTATTATGGAAACACCACAATTTCGAAAAAACTCGCCTTTTTCGAAATAAAGTTTTTGGCGCTTAGAGGAGGTGGTATTTGGGCGTATCGAAACAGTAGTTTTTCGCGAAAAACTGTAATGGAACACTTTTTTCGAAACAAACGAGTCACGTGACCATTAACGGATATGACGTTTCGGACAGGAAGCAGGAAAAGCTTTTTCACAGCAAGCTGCTTTGGGCACCGCACAGCGGGCGCCACGAGAGGTCCCACAGCATCGCACAGCTCATCAAAAATGAGCGTGGCATGCGAAAATGCTGAATCCACAGCTCTTCGGTGAATTCTTTCAACCACGATTTCCCAAAAATGTTTGATCCCACGTATATAAGGAGCCTGCCTCCGAGGCTCGGATCAGACGTACGTAGACGTCTTCTTGAATGGCAAGAGATGAGAGCTAGCGCCGTGGCAGAAATGTGAATGAGAATCTGCTGCACATCAAATAGAATAGTGTTTATATCCGTCGCATGTTTTTTTAATGACTCATTCGCGGGATTACTTCGAGTTTTTCGCACATATCATGGTTAATGGAAACGCTGTTTTTTCGAAACAGTGTTTTATCGAAATTCTAGAAATTCCGATAAAGTTTTGCGCAAAAGTGTAATGGAAACGCAGCTAGTTACAGCAGATCTTTAGCCCAGGTGTCATCAATCCTTCACATATGGAGGCGTAACGCTAACGTGTGTTCGCCGCCTGTCATCCGTCGCTCCCATGAACAAAGACACGCGCTATGTTTCGCTTTTCCTCCGATGACACCAGGAACTTCTTTAAACCCTCGAGGGACCTCGTGGAGCGTGATTGAACAGTATTTAGCAGGGCTGCATTGGAAAAACATGCGCGTAAAGTTTGGTTGGATCTCTGCGCGGCGCGCAGCCGTGCACGGGGAAGCGCAGACTCTCAGGGGCGCTTAAAATCAGACGCACGCTTCATTGTCGTTTCACCTTCGCGGGGTTAAACTGCACTCAATGTAGTGACAAGATCCTCTCCTGACGAACAAATGAACGCTGTCAGGGAAATCATCCTCGTGTTTTCAGGACTGTGCGTAATGGCGCGGCCGCTCTGAAATGCTGGCTGATCTTTCTGAGTTTGTTGCACTAATGCAGTAACTCTAGACGTGGTCAACTTTACCGCCATCCACATTGCTTCCCAGGAGCACGACCTGCCAGAATCTCTGACTGTGAAGGTGATCGCAATCAAGAGGACATTTTCAATGGAACGTCAATGCAAAAGCGCCAGAATTCCTGGCCCATGTGTGCAGAGCGCGCGTGAGTGCGCGTTGCTAGGCAAGTTTTTAAGTCGACCTGCGAGCTCTACGAACCAATCAGGTACATATTGAGCACGCGCTGAATCTTCAACACAGGTTAACATTTTCACGCACAGACTCACAATGCAACGTGTCACACGGGTTTAGGAGCTGCTTGTGGGTGGAGTCTGTTTCAAAGCACAGAAGTGCCAAACGGTGAAGCGGCGAAGTGCGGTGTGTGTCCGGTCGGGTTAATATGACACCCACGCAGACATTTGAAATTTGAAATGTCTGAATTTAAATTTGAAAACAAAAAAGATGGAGTAAAATTTGGGGATTTTCAACCCCTTTAGCTTTTAGCTCCGAGGTTCTCTCTATTGTAGGTGGTGGAGGAGAACTAATGAACAGTAAATATACAACAGAAAAAAGGTCTCTTCCTCTGCTATCGTGTTGCAGTTGAGCGCTGACCAGCCGCTGATCACCAGGTAAACCTCCTGGACCTGTCTAGCTCACGTGTCTTAAGCGTGAATCTGTGCGCTCGTTCCGTGAATTGAAAAATTCGCTTTTATTCGCTCAGTCACGAAGTTGCACAACAGAGTTGCACAAGAACATTTTACTGATTTTGGAACTTGGTCCACATATAAGGCGCGCAGATGATTTTTGAAAAAAGTTCAGGCTTTTATGTGCCCCATCTAGTACACAGAACGTCGTGCAAAACTCATGCTAAAACTGAATTTAAGTCTGCATATGTGAACAACTTCATCAACAATTATCATAAAAATGGAAAAAAAGAGCAAAGAAAAGTAAAGAAAGAAGAAATAAAAAAAAAAACCCAATGAGGCTAATTTTCTTCCTTATATTGGGCTATATAAATAAAATTTAATTGAATTGATTTTTTTTTTAAAAGCATGAAAACGGGGAGAATATATAAATGTGGAAGTATAATTTATATCATTTAGCTTGTAAGAATTTTAAGAATGGTTGTCAAATCTTACTAAACAGTCCTGGATTATGTTTCCGATCAAATCTCACGCTAGGTTCACACTGGACGCGGAAGCAGCGCGGAGTGGAGCGCGGAAGCAGCGCGCTGAGCGGAAGCAGCGCGGAGTGGAGCGCGCGACTATTATTTTAATAGTCGATTAGACGTCGATTTGTTGACTAATCGTGGCAGCCGTATTTGTGTTTCTCTTCGATAGCTAAATGACATCAGAGAGCAATAAACTACATATGCACTCAGTAATAGGGTTGAATTGTCTCCATGCATTTCTTTTCACGGGATGTTTACATAATGAACAGAAACCACAAGAGTAAACTGAATTTATGGTGCAAAACACAACACCAAACCAAACATCCAAACCGTAAACAAAGTAACAATGAGCAACAAAAAAAATCAATGCAACCATAAACAACACAGAAAATACCTCCAGCAGAAGAAAGCAACAAAGTGTTACTACCTAAAATGCATCATGCTCACTACAGGCTTGTAGTGAGTGTGGTCATTTAAATTCATACTTAAAAGAAAAGAACAAACCTAAATGGCTTTGCATTCCATATATATAAACAAAAACTATCTAATGGAATTATAGGTTTTGTGGCAGTCCAATCAGGACAAAGACTAAATCTAATAGATCGTTTTAAAGTCATTTTCATTAAGTTCCCATGAGAGGAACCAGATACTTGTCTTGGGATCTCAGAAATAAGGAGACACTACACTATATTACCAAAAGTATGGACTCACACATCCAAATGATCAGAATCAGGTGTCCTAATCACTTGTCCTGGACACAGCTGTATAAAGTCCAGCACTCAGGTATACAGACTGTTCGGACAAACATTAGATCTGAGTTCATTCCAGCGTGGAACTGTCGTAGATGCCATCTGTGCAACAAATCCAATCATGAAATCTCCTAAATACTATCAACTGTCAGCTCTATCAGAACAAAATGAAAGAGTTTGAGAACAACACCAACGATCAAGTAGTCGACCACGTAAACTGCCATAGAGTGGACAGTGGATATAAAAGGTCATAGTGCAAAAAAGGTCACAGACTTTCTGAAGTCAATTGCTACAGAGCTTCAACCTTCATGTGACCTTCAGATGAGTCCTGTTCACAGAGAGCTTCATGGTATGGGTTTCCATGTCCGAGCAGCTGCATCCAATCACATATCAGCAAGTGTGATGCAGAGATGTAAAGCACGCCGACACTGGACTCTAGAGCAGTGGAGACCCCTTCTCTAGAGGGAGGAATGACACTTTTCCATCTGGAAATCCAATGGACCAGTCTGGGTTTGGAGGTTGCAGGAGAACGGGACATTTCAGACTGCAGTGGTGGAGGAAGCATGCCCTTAATTCCAGTCAAAAGAACTTTAAATGAAACATTTTGGACAGTTCCATGCTCCCAACCTTGTAGGAACCGTTTGGAGCGAGCCTTCCTCTTCCAACATGCCTGTTCACTAGTGAACAAAGCAAGGTGGATAACAGAGTCTGGTGTGGATGAACTGGACTGAGTCCCGACCTGAACCTCATAGAACACCTTTAGGATGAATTAGAGCGGAGACTCGGAGCCAGATCTTCTCCACCAACATCTGACCAATGCGCCTTCGGAAGAATGGTCCAGAATTCCTTCAAACTCACTCCTCAACACGTGGTTCTGAGAAGAGTTGAAGCTATAACAGCTGCAAAAGGTGGACCAACATCATATGAGACATGAGCCAAGGCAGGTGAGCCAGTAATTTTGATAGTATAGGGAAGTAAATTCATCAGGAAAATCCTTCACAAGTCACCACAGTGTAGTGCTAGAAGGCTGGTTTAATATATGGTCACTAAAACAAACACTTCTCTATAATCCAAGGAATGGGAGGATAAAAATGGTTCCTTTAACTGTTTGAACGATTTAACCATTTTGTGCTGTAAACAACCACATGGTGATGCAACCTACCCAACTCTGATAGGTAGACGGATGGATATTTTCATCATTATGAGACATAATGATTTTAATCCGAATATTTTTGGCATAATAAAAATGAATTGGCTACAAGGACAAAGCTGGAGAGAACTGACATGTTGGGGAGTTGATGATCGCTGTAGGTTTGCAGGAGGCACTAAGGCTTTAACAGCTGTTTGTTTTATAAAGATTGAGGAACAGTTTCTTCTCCACAATTTTCATACAACCTGCAAAGAAAATTTGTATATTTTAGATTATCATACACCTAAAATGACCTATAGAAACTAGGGCTGCCACAAACGATTATTTTAATAGTCGACTAATCACCGATTATTTTTTCCGATTAGTCGACTAATCTGTTCATGCCAAGTGGATGTAAAGATGCTGAAGTTGATAACCAGCTAAAATATTATTAGTGTAAATCCAAATAAGCTAAAAAATAAAAAGAGCCAAAGTTAACCAAAATAGCTAGCATGCTGCTGAAATATTAGCTAAACTCCAAATTAGCCTTAAAAAAACAGAAAAATCCTAAATTAGCCAAAACAGCTAGCATATAGCTGAAATATAAGCTAAACTCAAAAATTGCCTAAAAAAACTTTAAAAAGCTTAAGTTAACCAAAATATGCTAGCTGCGCTGAAATATTTGCTAAACTCCAAATTAGCCATAAAAAAATGGAAAAATACTATATTAGCCAAAACAGCTAGCATATAGCTGAAATATAAGTTAAAGTCAAAAGTTGCCTAAAAAAAGCTTAAGTTAACCAAAATAGCTAGCATGCTGCTGAAAATATTTGCTAAAACTCCAAAATAGCCATAAAAAAATGAAAAAATACTATATTAGCCAAAACAGCTAGCATATAGCTGAAATATAAGTTAAAGTCAAAAGTTGCCTAAAAAAACTTAAAAAAGCTAAAGTTGGCCGAAATAGCTAGCATGCTGCTGAAATATTAGCTAAACTCCAAAATAGCCTAAAAAACCCTAATAAAAGCCAAAATATTCCAAAAAGCTAGCAAAATGCTATTATAACTTTCAACTTTACTAAAATCTGACTTCATACAATATAAAGTAACGACTAATCGACTATTAAATTAGTCGTCGATTATTTTAATAGTCGATTAGTCGTCGATTAGTCGACTAATCGTGGCAGCCCTAATAGCAACTTTTCAGATATAGAATTTAAAGGTTTGGTCCCGTTTATTTCTTATGAGGAGAAAGTTGCACGAAAAAAATTCAAGAATAATAGTGCACTATTTCCAGTAGAGCTCTACCAGCAACAGCAGCTCTCTTATGATATATTTAAAGTTGAAGGAGAAGAAGAAAAAAAAAACGAGAGGAATATGGCAAAAAGAAATGAGAGGTAATAGTCAAGAGGATAACAAACTCTTGATCGATTTCAAGAATCCGTCTGTCAGGAGTCAGAGCTCCGGCTCCCCCTCTGGTCACTGGTGGGAGCCATCTCCAGAGTACTGACTGCACTACATCTCCCAGCAGCCCCAGTGTTCCTGGATGCTGCTCAGCTGTCTCTAATCTGACAATCACCCACCTGCTTCTTCAGTGTGAAGTCTTGTTTGCGCCACCCTGTCTGCATTACCGAGCGTTTCTATCCGGTTCTGATCTTCTAATTCGGACCCTGGTTTTTCTCTGATTGCCTGCCCTGACCCTCACCTGGACTCTGACATCACTGCTCTCTTATTGGATGATCCCGTAATTGACCTCTGCCTG
The DNA here is from genome assembly GCA_003999625.1 of Oryzias javanicus. NCBI lineage: Eukaryota > Metazoa > Chordata > Actinopteri > Beloniformes > Adrianichthyidae > Oryzias > Oryzias javanicus. The sequence goes on from CM012447.1 coordinate 2,051,329, forward strand.
TCTGACCCTGATTTAGCTTTGTGGACTTTAAGCTGCTGCACATGGAACCAGCTGTCTGTCCGTTTGGGACACAGACAATGAGAACCTGCATATAAAACATTTTTGTAACAATATTGAATGGGTAGATAATCACATAAAAAAAAACAGTTTGTAAGCATGATTAGAAAAAATCTGCCAAAATCTCACCTACTGTATGTCACTTTCCTAACAGAAACTGGTTAAAGAAACAAATTTCATTTAATGAATTTGTTGAAAATTAAAAAAAAAAAAAAAAAGCGCCTTTGTTTCATTGAATTTTCATCATCTGTAAAAAAATCGACAGTTTCAAACTTTTATTTTAGACTAAATTTCATATATGGCCATTCTATTATTACATTTTCACTTTTGCAGGAACCAGAAGCCAAAAATCTACCATTTGACATTTGCATCAAGTAGAAAACAGAGAAAAAAATCATGCTTAATAATTTGGAACGCGCTGTAGATTTATGAGACAGTTGTCAAGTTAGGGACAAAAGTGTGTCCCCATCGATGGGAAGGAGAAAGAATGAGGTGATACAGAGAACATACTTGTGAAAAGAAGTCAAAAACATATAAAATAATCCTTTTCATAATCACATCTGTGTGAATTCAACGATGCCCTTTGTGTAAACCTGCAGCTTTACAAACAAACATTTATTAAGAATAGGTGTCCTGACAAAATGTTTGAGAAAGATGGAACATTCCTGCGACAGGAGGCTCAGTGGAGGGGAAGGAAGGGCAAGAATGTGATTTATAACACACACACACAATACAGATGCAGCCCGGGTTGAAGCGTGTGAACAGGAAGCTCGCGCCTGTCCTGCCGGGGCCGGCACTCGGATTCAGAGAGCTTAGAGAGATCCGACCTGAAGACGTTCCCACCAGCGTTCCCAGCCCTGCCACGGAAGTCTGTGCTCCGTCAGCAGCATCCTGGAAACCCCGTTCACCTCCATCCCACGGAGGAACACGCATGTGTACGCGTGATTGATAGTGGCAGCATTCACGCACACAAGCAGATAAGATTAGCTGCTGGTCGATGGAAGGGAAAGCTGCAGCGCGCCAAAGTCACAACACGCGCTCCTTTGACCTAAGCATACCGGGCCGTCGCCTGGCCTAAAAACAAAACAAACACTTCTGCTACCCCCCACCCCACCACCGACACACACCTCCATCTGACCGAACAGCAACACGGATGTTAAAGACACAGTAAGGACTTCCCCGGCTCGCCTCGTCTAGTTTCCACAGGTGTGAAGAGGTGCAGGTGTACTTGCATGGGTGTCGGGAGCCAGGATGGGGCTGAGAACGGGGGATCCGGTTGGGCTGCAGAGCTCCGGGAAAGGGCTGGGAATGGCCGGCAGGGAAGCGGGACGCAACTCCAGCTCTTCCTTTAAGCACCTGCAGAGGCACAGAAGCAATGAAAGAAAATATATTACACATCAATTTTACCTGGAATTTTGTAAAATCCCCAAATGGTTTAAAAGTGGGCAGAAAATATAGACCCCGTTTGGGTTTGTCCACAGTTGCCGATTCGATTCTAAATTGACTCTCGATTCAAAAATGTAAAACACAAATTAAATCTTTTGATAAAGAAAAAGCATTGATTTATGATTCTGTGCAAACTTATATTATTCAGACTCTCCAGGATTTTTATGATTGTTGCAGCCTGAAGTCCTGATGTTGCTGCAGCTTTTGTAAAAAGTTGTAATGTTTTTGAATTAATCATTTTTTTGAAAAGCGCCTAAAAATTTTTAATGATGGAAAAAAAAAACATATTCTCATATTCCAACTCTTTTTATTGTGACACGTGCACAAAGTAAACACAGCATCATCAGCATATACAATGAGCAATTCTGATATATGAAAAAACAAACAAAAAAAGAACCATACAGTAGGGGTGGGCGATATGACGATATAAAACCGTGATACGATCTCCAAAGCTGACGATCTGTCATTTTTGAGAGATCGTTTTATCGCGATCTTCTACGAAAGTTGCAAGAGCGAGAAGGCAAAAGCTTGTTGACTGCCTGTGACTTTAAATCCGAGCTGCTGCTCCTCCTCCCCGGTGTTTTTTCTTGTAAGTCACGTGACATACGGCGTGACAGACGTGCGGTGCCGGCGTCAGTATGCGTTGAGTCTTCTAGAGTAAATAAATGGCGGAGGTCCGAAAAAAATACGAAAAGAAGCATAAAAGGCAACGGTGTTTTGCAATCGACTTAAAAAACCTCAAATAATCCGATGGAGAGGAATCATCACATGACAGCAATCACATTTTAGTAGAGAGAAATTAGGCTGAACTGTGTGCTAAAGTGGGTGCTAGCAACTCACAGATAGCATGCTAGCTTGGTTCTTTGACGTATGTTTTTTATTAATGTTTCATGTTTTAAAACATGGCGGATGTTAATCGCTCGTATTTACGTTCAACCTGCACAAAAACTGATGGAAATTCATGTTGGAAACACGTAAAATATGCGGTCAAAATGAACATTGCTGCATTGTTTTGCTAGCTCGTAGCTAGCTACTTTGAGAGAATAAATCTTATTGTCAGTCGCACTTTCTTTGTTTTGTCTTTGTAAGAAGTATAAGTGAGTTCGCACATATTTTTTTTAATCTGTGCCGTCACGATTGATCTTTTTTCTTGGTCAACAGACCGGAGAAAGCCCGGCCGGAAGATACAGCGCTAATGCTAACGCTAATGCTGACTTTCTGCTTAGTGACTTAAACAGCAGAGAGAAGATGTTAGGGAAGGAACTGAGACCGTAGACTTTAACCTGAAACACAGTTTACTGCGATCATCACTGTGTTTTGAATCTGAACAGTTTGGCAGATATATTTGATTTTATGATCAAAGTTATTATTATTATTATTTGTATCAGTTAAAGATGCTAGCTGGAGCCTTTTTCTCAAAGTACAATGAAATCGTCTATTTGAAGGTAAATCCTGAAGCAATTGAGATTTATTTACCACATATGTAATACAAAAATAATAAAAGTTGTAGTTTCATTTGAAAATATGGTAAAATTGTGTTTTTATTATTATTATTATTTACCACTTTGAGATGTTTTTAACAGGGAAAGGACTTCCCTAAACTGTATCAGTCATTCATGCTATTAAACTTCATCAGTCTCCCTCATTTCTGGTCTTGAGTGAAAAGCATTTATAACCTCTGTTTTATGGATTTTAGCACAGAGGCTAAATGAAAAATCATGAGTATAAAGAAACTGTTCATTTGACATCAATGCCTTTTCTGTAGCAGTAGAATGCACAATTCTTGCTCTATTTACAGCTTGATCTTAATAGATTTTAAATATACCAAAAAATCAATTATTTTCTAAGCTTTAATTTGAGCCATATTATTAAAAAATCAGTTGAGAAATGAAGGAGCTAGCCCGATTTTTGCGATTGATGTCTGCCTGTCCTCCATTGAAACAGCTGTGTTCTGCTGCCATGAATCAATGCATGATGATGGCGCCTGAGCGCGCACGTCTCTGTCTATAGGCATGTAGGCAAGGGCCAATCCAGAAATATATATATATATTTGTAATGCATTTGAAATTACATTTGGAAAAAATCTAAATATTTGTTCAACATTTGTTTACTTCTTTCAACTAAAATCATAATTCAATTTTTGTCAATGTGAATTTATTTAAAAAAAAAATCGTGATAAAATCGAAATCGTGAAATAAAATTGAAAAAATCGTGATTTTCTTTTTTTGCCATATCGCCCAGCCCTACCATATAGTGATAGAAACAGTGTAGAATAAAAGTGTTTCCAGTCCTCCTAATTGAACCAAGTATATAAGAATATCCTTGTATGACATGGATCTTTGTCTGCTTTGGTTTGTTATCATGAAAGACTAAAGCACAGCAAAGTCATGTCACTCTAAAATCTGTTCATTTGGAGGCAGTAATACCATATCAATTATTTACATCCTATTGTTTTTTTTTTCTGCTGTTATCGTTAATAATGCCACATTTAATTTGCTTCTTGGTTTCCTGAGAAAACTGGCAACATGCAACTTTCTTGGCTGATAAAGCCACTGATGTTTTGCAGGTTTACCTGGCAGCCTGTATGTGCATGGGCTGAGAGTGCCTGAGCCTGTCTCTGGTGGGGGATGACGGGGGCACGGGATGCGCTGCTTGATGGCGGTTGACCTGGAAACGTACGTGCTGGTGGTGGGGAGCGTGTGCAAGGCCGTTGTTCAGGAGCAGCACTTTGTCGCCCTGCATGGAGTGAACGGCCTCCGTGGAGGAGTTCATGTCATTCATCAGTTGTTCCAGGTCCACGTCGTCATCTGTGGAGACAGAAACAGCAGAGGAGGTTCAGTGATGAATGACAGACGGTCATCGCTGAACCACAGTCGGTTGCAATGGTGGGTTTAAGGTTTAAGTTATTTACAGAAGGCTGAAGGTAATTTTATTTTTCAAATTTTCAATTTGTTTTTTTCCTTCACTTTAAGCGGATCCTGATTTGACCCTATAGGATCAGGCTAAAAACATATAGCAGTAGCTCCTCCCACATGAACACATTATTGGTAAAGTAGGGCTACCGCAAACGATTATTTGAATATTCGACTAATCACTCATTATTTTTTCCGATTAATTGGGTGTAAAGTGGATGTAAAGCACACCTCTTAACCATCACTAGCTTTAAACTAACGAAAAATAAAGACGATTAAAATCTAGTTATAGAGTTAAGTTAAGATAGTTTAATAAACGTTTAATGAATCGTGCAGGCAAGGTCCTTCAATAGTTTCTGGGATTAAAACAAGATTAAATCAAATGAGAGAGATGAGGAATATACTTTCCATCAAACTCATTTTGACAGGTGACCTTTGACCCTAAGCCATCCATCAAACTCGCTTTGACAGGTGACCTTTGACCATAAGAAATCCATAAATCTCGTTTTGACAGGTGCTCCGCCCCTCAAGATGACGTAACAATGTAATATCAGTTTTATCTATACAGGATTTGTAGGGTCAAAGGTCACCTGTCAAAATGAGTTTGATGGAAAGTATATTCCTGATCTCTCTAATGAGGTCGACATCTGAAACAAGGTGCTACTTTTCCCGAAAGATAAAGTTCTGGATTTCACTGAGTCAAATAGGGAAAAAAAAGTGTATTTTTTTGGACTTTAAGCGCATAGCGCCCCCTGGGGAGTGAAGTACGGTGTCCTACGTGCACCAGTCCTACACCCAGCCAACTGAGTCTTCCAGCTTTTATTCTACTCAAAAACAGTTTGAGGAAAAGTGAAAAAAAAAATTGTATAAAGAATTTAAAAGTTTATACTTTTGTGGTAAAATATTTCCAATAAAGCCAGTGTTACACAGATTCCTATACAATCTCACCCCAGAGAGAATGTGTCTGCATGCATGTGTATGTGTGTAAAACCGTTCAGTCCTCAGTATGTCCCGCCCTAACACCACAAACAGAATTCTTAACATTCCTGAAAGAAGAAATTACAGCACTCTGGGAACATTAACCTAGCATATGGTGGCTGAATGATCAGGCCACAGCAGAACAACAAAAATGCACACGCACACGCTTTCAGACAGAAATGAGACGGTACATGTGTTGTCTGTCTGAACCCTTGATTGCAGTTTTAATAAAAGAGCAGAAAAGTTGCTGCCACGGCAAGCAGTTTATGCCAAACCAGAAACAGAAATGGGGATCAGCATCCACAAATAGGAACAGTCTAGGACATGGGGTCAAATGATCTTTACAGTCATGAGATGTGCAAGTGGAGGGAGGGAGGGAGGGAGGGAGGGAGGAACACATGGAAAAAGAAAAAAAAAAGATTACTTGAGGACAGTTTTACATTCCTGTTATGTAAAGCTCCGTTACCGTTTACAGCAGGCTTACATGTCCACATTCCAGCCCTCTGGTTTGTCAAAATGGAACAAAGCAGGTGATAAAGATATAACTAGATATACATCATTACCTGCGATAATGCAAGTGTGAACGCTGTAAGCTGAATGTGGCCGCTAAAGACGCCAGAGCAGTTAGAGGAAAATGCTAAAGCTGAAAGCTTGCTAAAATATGAGCTAAATGCCAAATTAGCTAAAAATCAGCAGGCATAATGCTAGAATGTTAGCTTAAAGGGTAACCAAACTCTAAATCAACATTTAGAGGTCAAAAGCCAAAAAATGTTGGCCATTGCCAATTTTTTAATAAATTAAAATAAAATTCTTTAATTCTTGAAACTATAGTCAAAAACCACCTGTGTGCTGCCTCTACAGGTAGAATCGAGGTATAACAGTTAAATTTTGTGATTATAGTTATGATCTGCAGCTCCAATAATGATAACAGTCCTGATCCCAAGTCCCACCCCTCTGACTAGATTTTCAAATTTCGGCTGTGGGTGGAGTCAACCTAAAACTTCCCTGTTTGGTTACCCTTAAACTCAAAATTCACCCCAAAAAAACTTGAAACGTGTATAAAATTAGCCAAAAAAATCTTGTATAATGCTAAAATGTTATCCTAACTCCAAATTAGCCTAAAGAAATGAAGCATGTGTAATCTATCCAAAAACCGCTAGAATCACGCTAAAACGTTAGCTAAACTCCAAATTAGCTAAAAAACTGGAAACACGTCTAAATTAGGCAAAAACAGCTAGCATAATGCTAAAATGTTAGCTCAACTCCAAATAATTAAAAAAACTGGAAACGCGTCTAAATCAGCCAAAAACAGCTAGCATAATGCTAAAATGTTAGCTTAACTCCAAATTAGCCTAAAAAAATGAAGCATGTGTAATTTATCCAAAAACAGCTAGAATCATGCTAAAACGTTAGCTAAACTCCAAATTAGCTAAACTCCAAATTAGCTAAAAAACTGGAAACGCGTCTAAATTGGGCAAAAACAGCTAGCACAATGCTAAAATGTTAGCTCAACTCAAAATAATTAAAAAAAAACTAGAAACATGTCTAAACAGGCCAAAAACGGCTAGCATAATGCTAAGATGTTAGCTCAACTCCAAATAATTAAAAAAACTAGAAACATGTCTAAATCAGACAAAAACAGCTAGCATTATGCTAAAATGTTAGCTTAACTCCAAATAATTTTAAAAAACCGGAAACGCTTCTAAATTAGCCAAGAACAGCTAGCATAATGCTAAAATGTTAGCTTAACTCCAAATTAGCCTAAAAAATGAAGCATGTGTAATTTATCCAAAAACAGCTAGAATCATGCTAAAACGTTAGCTAAACTCCAAATTAACTGAAAAACTGGAAACGCGTCTGAATTAGGCAAAAACAGCTAGCATAATGTTAAGATGTTAGCTCAACTCCAAATAATAAAAAAAAACTAGAAACATGTCTAAATCAGCCAAAAACAGCTAGCATTATGCTAAAATGTTAGCTTAGCACCAAATAATTAAAAAAAAAGGAAACGCTTCTAAATTAGCCAAGAACAGCTAGCATAATGCTAAAATGTTAGCTTAACTCCAAATTAACTTAAAAAATGAAGCATGTGTAATTTATCCAAAAACAGCTAGAATCATGCTAAAACGTTAGCTAAACTCCAAATTAGCTAAAATCCAAATTAGCTAAAAAACTGGAAACGCGTCTAAATTAGGCAAAAACAGCTAGCATAATGCTAAAATGTTAGCTTAACTCCAAATAATTAAAAAAAACTAGAAACATGTCTAAATCAGCCAAAAACATCTAGCATAATGCTAAAATGTTAGCCTAACTCCAACTTATTTAAAAAATTGGAAACATGTCTAAATTAGGCACAAACAGATAGCATAATGCTAAAATGTTAGCTTGACTCCAATTAGCCAAAAAACTGGAAAAGTGTCTAAATTAGCCAAAAACATATAGCATAAAGCAAAAATGTTATCCTAACTCTAAATTAGCCAAAAGGCCGTAGTTTGGGGACTTCTAAGCTAGATCATTTAAAAATGACATTCTGCAATAATCACAATTGTAGTGGATAAATATTTTAAAATAAATAAGATAAATGATTGTCTTCAGTACTAGGGAGTCCTGGTTCAGGTGATATTTTTACACAGACCGTTCTTTATCAATGTCCGTACTTTTAAAGAGTTCTGTGTGTGTTCAAATTAAATGAAATAGCAAATATGTGAGACGGAGTTACTGCTCCAAAACTGTTTTAATGCATGGCTAATAGGAGATTATCCAGGGTTAAATGTAATTTAATTTAAGGAGTTTTTTTTTTTATTTCTACATTGTAAGTATAAAGAGTTTGAGATAAAAACAGAACCATATGCAGCTTTGTGAGGATTATAATGCCCTCATTGGAAATGCTCTCTGGCTTGCTGCGGCTGGTTTGGCCTCAGCTGGACTGTTGGCTCCAAACGGTATGGGCATATGAAAGAAAAATACTTTTTATTCCAGTAAGTTTAAATTGGAATGCAGAAGACATTTGTCTTGGCCAAATGGCCGAAAAAACAGAAAAATTGCACGGCCCCTACGGCCAAAATCAGCCACGGTTGATCCTCAAGACTGTCCACAGGTCAGAGAAGACAGCAGCATGGTCACGTTTTTGAAGATTAAAATCTTGAGATTTCTATTGTTTAATTATTTTTGCATTCAGGTTGAGGTGTGACGAGTTTTTGGTATCAATAAAACCAAAAAGTTTTCTTTAAGATTTCTGCTGCCAACACAAAGAAATGTTATTGAGGCTTTAAACAGTAATCATAGATAAAATTAAAAACTGGTTTGATGTAAATAAACTTCCACTACATTTAAATAAAACCAAGTTACTAGTTACTATAATCTAGTACACGTGTCAAAGTAAAGGCCCAGGGGCCGGATCTGGCCCTCCGGATATTATATCCAGCCCTAAAGATCATTTAATTTGTTGTTACTAATGACCCAATGCGCTTATTTTTGACTTTTATAATTTGACAAAATATTTCTTTTGGAGAGTGAAATATTGAAAAGTTATTCATGGTTTACGTTGACTCATTCTGGAATAATATTCCTTCCCTTTTATGATTTATATTTATTATGATAAAAAGTTACGGTTTAAAACTTTGAAAAAATTGGCATTATGCTAGCTTTTTGGACTATTTTGGGATTTACTAAAAAAATTTTTTGTCCATGTTGGAGTTTGGTTCAAATTTCAGCTACATGTTAGCTGTTTTGGCTAATTTAAGTGTTTTTTTTTTTGTTTTTTATTTATGCTATTTAAAATTCAGCTATTTTTTCAGCTACATGCTAACTGTTTTAGCTAACCTAATTTTTTAAAAAATGTTTTAGGCTAATTTGGCATTTAGCTAATGTTTTTGGCTGGCTATCAGCTTCAGCTTTTTCAGCAATTAGTTTCAGCATCTTCAGCTATCAACTTCAGTGTATTCAGCTGTAAGCTTCACCGTTTTTAACTATCAATTTCAGCATCTTCATCTTCAGCTAGCAGCATTAGCATTTTCACCAACCACATTCAGCTTACAGCATTCATACTAGCATTATCGCAGGTAATGCTGTCTATCTAGTTCATAATTGTTTTAAAAAGTTACAATTTTAAAGTTTTCAAAATGTAGTTTTAGAATATTCAATAAAAGTTTATCCTTTTGGATTTTGGCCCCCTGGTGCGATTGAGTTTGACACCCCTGATCTAGTAACAGTAAACATTTTAATAACAGATTAATGGTATAAACGTAGACATGAATACCTCATATCAAACACATCAGTTCTAAACTTTCTCAGAGTATTTCCATTAACAAAGCCTGGAAAAAAAAAATCATTGCATGTTTTGTATTACTCTGATGTCTTCAGATTTTCAATATTGTAAAAATGCTCTAGGAAAATACTTAAATCATCCTCATCATTATTTATGAAACACAGTAAAAAAATAAATTAATTAATAAATTATTTACAATAATATATAAATAAGTGAATAAAGCACGTTTAAGAAAAAACTGAAAATGCTACTGATTTAGCTTATGTTTATTTTTTTTTTGTGAGACTGAATTGTAATTTTTCATAC